>VXAV01005460.1:290760-306030 GCA_013399715.1 Alectura lathami | reverse complement strand
GTTCATTTTACTAAAATCTTTTAAGTTTACTTAAGTCCAGACACTTTAAATAATTTAAAGCATTCTCCTTCTTCCATAAGGGGACTTTGACAACTTTCCAAAAATATATGGGTATAAAATGGGTCAGGAGTAGACTGTGAGTAACAACTCTATTTTTTTTTTCCTTGCAACTCTCATCTGCAGCTGTTTGCAAGAAANATCAAAGTACTGTAGGTGCTGGTAGAAGTGGTTTGGGGTAAATCTTCAAAAAGATTTGCCACAGGCTTCTTTCTGAGATTGCTCTGTGCATGTATCTTTGTATGTTTTGCCCAGGGACTGCAGGTGAATGTGGCATATAAGGAAAATTTAGTGTGAAATGTGTTTTTATGTCATTGTGGCCAACATTTGAATCAAATAAGAGAGAGGAATCTAATGTTATCTATTGATTGTTCATATGTTCATGGGTAAATCAGGAATAATCTTTTTGTAATCTAGATAGACGGGAATAGTTTTAGTCACTTTACACTGGTGGGATGGGGGAACTTCTGTGAAGAGAAGTATGAAGAGTTTTTTTTATTAGCCATTGAACTGCATTTATGTGGACTTATCCATTCACAATGTAGTTCATAGAAAATTTATGTTGTCTTCTAATGGTTCATTGGATCTGACAAACTGACCATAGTATGAAAGATGGGATTACATAACTAAGAAAAAATACTTTTTCTTGCACATACGTGCAGAAAAACATCTGCCGCCTCTTGTACAGAATGAAAAAGTGTTTCCTTTCATGATTTTGCTGTTTCAAACTGAGGGTGTCTGCCCTTAGGTTCTCACATGTGAGTCTGCAAGATTACCTGTGGGAAATGCTGTAGAAGATGCCAGAGAGTTACCATTTACTCAATTTCTTTATTAGTGAGTCCCAAATATGACTGGCAGCTACCAGTGCTGTAGAATGTAAATGGATATAAGAGCAGAATGTAGCGATGTCTCACAAACCTGCACAACAAGCATGGCCTCATGTGTTAAAAGTTGACAGCTCTGAATAGTTCCAGCTCCAAATGCTCTAAATGCCTGTTTCTGGTGAATGTATCTGGGGCAGTCCATATTATAAACATATTTACTAGAATCAAAGTTCTGCAGCCATCTGAGGGATATGGATGAGAGTCACATAATCACCACTGGTTGAAATCCCTAAAAGAGCTGATATAAGCACCAACAGAATGATTTTAGTTCTGCATATCAGCTTTCACACATCTACTCTTCTCTCTTTGACTTAGAGACCTAACATTAGCAGAGAACTCCAGAGCTTTTAGCAACAGAACTGTCCAAATTACATGCCAGATGCTTCAGTTGATGATAATATGGTGGGAGCATCCAGACTCTCAAATGTCAGTTTATTCAAAGAGTTATTCCAGTACAGCTATATTAATGCCAGTTTATTCCATGTTACTGTGTATCTAGATGAAGTACACATCTGTGCCAGCTACTAATTCTCTTGCCATTGTTATGTGCCCATCATTTATGGTAATGAAGACCGGCAGCAAGAGTGGTGTGGGTTAAAAAAGGAAGCTGATACTTTCTATTTTTGTCTTAGTACACCAAATTAACAGCAGGGTAATGGTAAGTTGGGAGACTTGCAAGGACAGACTTACAAATGATCACCATCATTTTGTGCCTTCTTTTGTCAGCAGTATTTACGATGGAGATTGTTTGAATAGGGTGTGTTTTCCCTACTGCTGTTCATTTATCACCCTTGTGGTTAAAAGGTGTTTTAATGATCAGTTCTTCACATTTATGGCTAGATGCCTGCTCACATTTGCACTTCAGTGTTCGTTCTTTCTGCTGCCTCGTATAGGCTTTTTATATTTTATTTATAAAGTTGGCTCATTGTGGAGCAGGTGGTAAGGTCATGCATGACCGTTCTTAGTGCTGTAGAGTTAGGCTGTGATTTTCAGTTTGGGTGGAAGCTGATGAGACTACAATGGCTTGGAAAAGCAATGGTTTCAGCTCCCACTGTAGACTTATTTTCTGGAAATTGTAATTGAAATTCAGTAAGAGGACTGATTCAGTGCACTTCCCTCCTGTAGGCAGTGGTAAGCAGAAGGGTTTTATTTTTTACCCCTCAAGTGAACTATGTTGTCTTTCTCTCTTATTTTTCCTTCCTGTCTTTGTGGTGTCTATATGGTGTTTACTTCTTCAGAATGATTCAATTATAATATATGGAAACAATTCAGTTGTTTGTTTGCTAGAGAAGTTTTCATCTTTATGTGAGTACAAAGATCTTTTTAGTGAAATGGCCCTGTTATTTTATACTTCTCATTAAGCTGGCATAGTTCCCTTAGTTTTACAGTAAATGGAGAGTCTTTACATTTTGAATGGCTTTTATGAGTCTTTTATAAAATTATAATTACTGAAAATGATACAATAATGTAGATATGAAAAGATGGGAGGTGCTGGGCAGCCTGAAACTGTTGTATACCAAGTTAAATGGCTGACATGTATGGCATCCTTCTAAATGTCTCTCTCCCTAAATGTTATCTTTACCATTACAGTTAAAAAAGGCATTCATAATTTTATCTTTATCTTTCAAAACATAATGCATATACAAATGCTAAGTTTTAAACTTTGTTCTAGTACATGCCATTCATTAGTACATTGAATGCTTCGCCCATTGAAATACAAAGGAAAAATTTGAGCACAAAACATTATAATTTTAATATGAAACTGCAGAAGGTGACCTTTCCAAGGTGAGGAAGGGAATAGGAGTCCAATGTTCAGTATTTTGACTTTGTAGAGGAGGTTTTTTTCTTACAAGTAGCCATAAGAGTAGGAAGTTAGAAGGCAGAGCCAAGAGGTCAGACATGAGAGTCAAGGAAGTATGAATGACATCATCATCCCTAAGTAGCCTCTCAGAAGATGAATGAGCTCTCTCTTGTATTATAATGCTAAAGAGCATTAGAAGGTGATATGGTATCTAGACAACACATAAGATAAATGCCTCAGAGTATGCTAGAACAGCTTTCCCCCCACGCCCTCCACGAGTACATAAATCCTTTGGTGGTCTCAATAATGCAATATGAGGCTGATTAGTGTTACATATTGTGGTCAGCTTCTTCTTGACAAAATTCATTTAGATTTAACAAGTACCTTGAACACTGTCTGATATAGTTAACAAAGTGGAGTAATTAATCGTAACTCTAGATACCCTTTTGCTGACTAGACTCACAATACTATTGGGACACAAAGTAGATTGTTTCACTAGTCATCCAATGAAAAATAAGCAGATGTCAATGGAAGAGATATCCCATATTTTTCAAAGCTGCTGCAAAATTTGGTCATCATAATAAAACTTGACACAAAATGTTTAATCGTGATAATTCTTGAAATGCAAATTTTATGATATTAATGAATTCCTACTGAGGGGAATGCATGTCACAAATAAAACATGCAAAGTTGCTGTAATGTTCAAAGTACATTCAGTTGGAAGTGGATTTCACTTAAATTATAGTTGTGCTTCCAAAGCACAGTCATTCTCATATGCTTTATATAATCCTTCCTATGATAGTTTTGGAATATGCGAAGTCACAGCAGACATTATGACCCCACCTCTTCTCTTGCTTATGTAAACATCTCTTAGTATTTTTGGGAAGAAAATTTCATAAAAGTATTTAGTTGCATTTTTGTTTCACAAATTAAAAAAAAAAAAAAATAATCATGCAATATAAAAACAGCTTCAGTTTGGAATAGAAATGGACTCTGGATCTGTGGTGTGTAACTGCATCAAGGGCACAGCTCTCATGCATCATATTTAATCTCTAAAGTAATTTTTTCTCTTTTCAATATTTTTGTTATTTTTTATACAAATAAAATGTTGCTTATTTTAAAGAAAATGAAAGACAAGAAGATCCTCACTTTGCCTCAAACTAAATGCTGCATAGTCCTTTATTCTAAACCAAAAGCTGTCTGACTTTTTACATTAGAGGAGTGAATCTTTCTTGATGAATACCCCTATAAATTAGATATTAGCTATAGTCAAACTCTGTCTCTTCAGGAATATTTCCTCTAGTATATTCAGTTAGAAGGACCTTACATGATGCCTACCTACTGCTATGAAAATCTATGTTTCTGTGATGGAGGCAAAGCGGAGAATTTCTGTGAACACAAAAAATGTTGAACAACAGATCTTGAGATTATGCAAATATTTCTTTTTGTAGAATGCGAGTTCCACTCACTTTTTGATGTCTGTCTACTGCTCTGTCCACCTATCTATCTATCACCATTGCAGTGATAACATGCAGTATCAATTGGATTTTAAAAGGCATAGATCTTTTATATTAGCTGTCCTTTTTTATAATACCATTTACAAATTTAATCAATGCATTTTAATATACTATATAGTTTAAGTGCAATATACAATAAATATTCAAGCTTCATCTTAAACATGCTCTAGCCTTTAAATTGTTAAAACTGCAGTGCCCTTTCAATCTACTTACATAATGTCATAAAATATACATTTCAAGGTAAATGAAGTCAGCTACTTCAATTTAGTCCCTCAAACTGGTAGTAAATGAGAGGTTAACACTATGGTGCCAAACCCATTATTGAGTAAATTTAGCACCTTGGACAGCTCTGTAAAATCTTTATTGCTTTCCTGACCTGCTCGTCATGTTCTGTCTGTGTGTTCAGTGGCTCTCAGCTCTGATTGAAAGGCAATATATTAGATCCCGAACACAAACATGCTCGGGGGCTGCTTCACTGTGAGTGTAATGACATGGAGGTGAGAACAATTTTCTGGTCACCGCAATCCAAGCACCTTGCAAGGTCTGTTGCTCTGACTTATAGAGGACTTTTGGGGCTCCTTTCTATGTGAAGTCATAATGCTGGCTTCTATGGTAATTTAGGCCAAACTGCAAAAGGTTGAAGATGCATTCAGAAAACAGGAAGTTAATATCCTGAGCATGTCTGTAGTAGCATTTTATTGTGTATTTTTAAAGCTGGTTTGTGTCTATAATAAATACCATCAGCTCCGGAACAGAAGAAACCAGTATCTGACAGAATTTTTTGTGTAAATTCTACTTTGTATGATCTGAAAATATTGTAAACAATGAATGTTTTTATTGTGTGTAAATACTGTTAGAGAAAGTATGAAACTCAAATTTACAGACTCTAAAAATGTTGAAGGAAAAATAGCCATTGACTAGCTAGGAAAACTGAATGTTACTTGTTAAACATAGTTCAATAAGCCATCATGACAATGAGTTTTATTTACATGCAATATGATATGGCATCAAATAACTTCCAGTTTTTAAGAACTAGAATATATTTGATATTAGGTAAAAGCACCTGTGAGATTCTATGTTATCATCTCATTTTTTAACATGGTCTTCAATCTCTTTTTAGATGTATTCTGAGATTTTTATCTCAGCATTAGATAAATAACTATGATTAGTCAGGTAGAGAAGAATTGACATTTAAACTTTCTTTTTTTAGTAATTTGGCATAATTACAGCTTAGATAACAATATTCCAAAGCAGTTTATGGGATGTGTATCACACTCTAATTTTGCATTAGTGAAATATATAGTGAAAACAATTTCAACTGAAGTGAAATAAATCCTAGTTTGCAAAGTCAAACACCTGTACAATAATTTCCCTTTTAAAATCACAGATTTAAAAATAAAACATTTTTCAGTAAGATGTCTATTCTTCTCCAGTTTGTATCTTCAACATGAGGCAAAAAGGACTACTTAGTTTTCTGATGATTCTGGTACAGCAGCAAGGATTGATTGTACCTGGATGTTGCTTGTAGTCTGCCTGTCCATGATTACACGGCTAACGGTTGTGGACAAGTTTCACACACACACACACACACACACAAAAGAAAAGAAAAAAAAAGCTGTAGCAACCTTACTTCTCAGAATGTTTCAATATAGTGATTCAAAAATCCATCGATTTTTATATTACATCTCACTTCATATGTGGAAAATAATTTTAATGTGTGTTACGGGAAGGGGGGGTGCGCAGCAGAAGGCAAGCCTAAATGTTTACTGGGAGTACAAAAATCCTCCATCTCATTTTTGAATTTAGGACATTATATATGTCATAAGTAGTTACTGCAGTATGACAACTGTTTTATCTTATATTATAGAGAATTTAAAATTTTAAAAAAAGCTAATATGCATCTAAAAGCTTGTCATTTGAAGAGTTGTTCAAGGATTTTTGAAGAGGTTATGGTGACAGCAAAATGAACGCAATTATATCTCTATTTTCTGATCAGAGTCTGCAGTATATGAAAATTGAGCATTACTGTTTCTTTTTGGTATAAAATATGGCTATTGTGTAAAATATTTTAACTTTAAAAGTTTAACTTTTTAGAAAACTGTAAAATGCTCAGATCTGTTACTATTTTTGTAAGCTACCTGCAGAAATATACCGTGGTGAATAACATCATTTTAGTTTATTAGAGCAACATGTAAGGGCTGGGAATTACAAAAATATGTTGTTTTCCTTAAAGGACAGTCTGGACTACTTTTGATCAGGCAATTGGAAATCTGCTAGGTGCTTTTAAAGGATATGAAAATAAAATTCTTCTGGGATAATTCTGTAATGCATTTTTACATTTTCTACCAGGATTATTCATAGAGATTTTTCCACACTGTAAAATGTAAGAACACAGGAAATGCTAGTATTTCTTGAATGCCAGTTTACAATACTGTAAGAAGCATTTAAGTGAAGAGAAACAAATACGAAAATGGAAGGGGGAGAAAAAAAAGAGGAATAAAAAGTTAATTTTTGCCCAAATTGAAAACTGTGTCCTAGACTGCTTTAAATTCTGCTGTCCATGCTGGGAATTTTTCCAGGAAGTACTGCATTGCATGAGGACATTCCCTCATACTGCATCTATTTTCCTCTTATGCATCATTTTGTGTACATGGATCCTACCCTGCCCTGTCACATCAAGATAGAAGCCAAAGAAGTTGAAAGGTTACATTACCAGTAGCATAGAACTGATTGGATATCTTCTGAACGTGGCCTGCTGGGTAAGGTCACAATTCCTTCAGTATGCAGTTAAGAACAAAATAAACACATTGAAGGGATTCATAACATGTTCTGAATGACATTGATTGCAGTAATCTAGTAAATGACCTCAGGATTGTATTCTGCAATAAACCGATGAGTGGTTTACGGTGCAGATGGTGGAGACAATTGAGTGATGTATTTTATTTTGCAGCACCAATGATTCTCACCTTTTGACTTGATTAAGCGTGTGTGTGAGTAGGATGAACTAGCGCAGTGGTTGCTGAAAGTTGTTAAAATTAAAGCCTACCTGGTGGGAGGACAAAACACCAAACACACTTCAGCTGATAGAATAATATAAAGTATTCTAATATTTGCTTTTCCCCACAATGGGTTTATTGAACTGAGAGGAACGTATCTGTTTTTATATCGACAGGAAGTAATACTTAAGAGGGCTGCTGATTTAGTAGAAGCACTCTATGGTATGCCACATAATAACCAGGTAAATGCATTCTCCTTCAGAAATTCTAAAGCATGGCTATTTTTTAGATGTATAGATAGATCAGGTGCTTAAGGTATATGATACTACAATGTGAGACAAGAATAAATCCATAAGGCAATGTCATATCTAGAGTGGGGTTTAGTTTGCTTGCTTGCTCTTCGAAGTATGTGAATTTAGTGCTTGCAAAAGCAACATGTTATTAACCCTGGAGGCAATTGCCCACTATCACCAGAGACTGTATAATACGGGCAATGATATGCATTACTTCTTGCCACCAGTGATGTTTTAGCCTTAACCCAGAGATATTTTAGCTTTAAGGTGGAGTAAGCCCAGACTTCTATTCCATCCTGCCTGTTTGTCTTGTTGTACAGAAATGTGGCCACTGGGACTGGAGGTTCCACCTCTCTTACCACAGATGTCAGAATTTGTCACAAAAGAAGCAGATCTATAAGCGTTAGCTATCAGTCAGCCAGGTGGTTTAGAAAGAAGAGCATCTAGTTTTTGCCTTTGGACAGGGAAATGTTTTATTTTAGTATGTAAGAAAAGGTTTATCAGAGCAGAATTGGTAACTCTTTTTCTTTTTTGCCCTTCTTTTCACCTAGGAAATAATTCTGAAAAGAGCAGCAGACATCGCAGAAGCACTCTACAGTGTCCCTCGCAATCACAACCAGCTCCCCACCCTTGCTAACACGTCAGTCCATGCAGGAATGATGGGAGTGAATTCCTTTAGTGGTCAACTAGCTGTCAATGTTTCCGAAGCCTCACAGGCCACCAATCAGGGTCAGGAGAAGACTCGTCTTCCTCTCTTTATGAACCTTTTCTGATAAAAGTCAGGCAAATATGCAGTGATGAAAGAGCGATGGTTCAAAACCGACCTCTAGAAGCACGTCCAGACAGACACCATCCCACATGCATGCGCAAACTCTAAATTGCACAATACTGTCATGAGGTAGCACTATCTCTAGTGACTTCGACCCCAATACGGGAGAAGCTCTTGTGTGTGTATCAAATCACTTTTCCATCTGCTCAGAATAACACTTGCATTTGCGTTTAAATCCCACTATTTTAAAACGGATTTCTATTGATATGCTCAAGTACTTGCTTATGTGTTTTCCTAAACATAGATGATCTCCGAGGCTAGGCTTTACATAGTGTTTCTTTGTGACACAGAAGTATCACTTCAATATTTATGGGTTTGGTTTGGTTTTGCAACATACATAATATGGACATTACTTTTTTCAGATATTGAGATTTTTCTAAATTTTGATAGAGGGAAAAAAATAGAAATATTTACAAATACATTTTCAGAGCTTCTTTCATTTTTAAAATAAAATATTTTTTCACTTTGAATAAAATTAATTCAATATTTTAATTTCTACTGTTAAAAATAATTCAAAAGAAACAAACATTTTTGTAAAAACCCTTTGTATTTTTCCATCTCATTTGCTCAACTGAATTTATTACCCAACTTATAATCCATTTTAATGAGAAAGTAGTAGAAGGAGACTGTTTTTTGGGAGGACAGAAAACATATTTTGCATTACACTGAAAAATAGGAATTATTTTCAGATCAGTTTATTTTATGGATGTACTATGCAACAGGAAGAGAAAATTGTATTTCATTTTCCAGCACTGAAGATGCCTATTGTTTTTCTGTGCTTCTGGAAACAAATCCTCATTTTTGGATATTTGCATATGAGTTTCCCTAAACACCATTTCCAAAATTAGGTAGAAATTCAAATTTTAACTTAAAGCCAAATTTGGTAGTCGTTTTCTACCAACATAACGATCAGACTAGGAGAAGACAAAGAATATTCCACTACCCTGAGAAGTGTTCTCTGTGTTTTCTAAAGTGTGCGATGAGTACTAAAGATGCGATGAGCATCTAGTTTGAGATGCATTAAGTGACAGAGTCATCAGAAGACTGTTAACAAAAAATCAGATGCTTTTAACAAGCCTTAAGTAAGGATGTACTCCTGACTTCCAAAATGTAGGTCATGTTTACTCCATCTCCTACAAACAGCTCTTTTACAGTGATTATTCCTATAATGCCCAATGATCATCTTTCCTTGATGCAGAAGGTGGGTTGCTGTTGTGAAGGCTGCGCCTTTCTGCTCTGTCTTTGAGCTCCCACCAGCCAGGGGTCACGATTTGGGTTACCCAGTGGAAGCAGTGCTCAGTCCTCGCCAGTCATGTACGCCCTGTTGCTGACTAAGTAGCCCTGAGTTACCTGCTTGTAGCTGTTTGTTTAAGAGATTGTTCCTGGGCTAATACCAATTTCTACATGTATTCCCTCCCCACAAAAGGTTTTACTCGCAACTCAAGCAGCGTGTCACCTCATGGCTATGTGCCAAGCACCACCCCTCAGCAGACAAATTACAACTCTGTCACAACAAGCATGAATGGCTATGGGAATGCTGGAATGTCAAATTTAGGCGGTTCTCCAACCTTCCTGAATGGATCTGCTGCCAATTCTCCCTATGCCAGTGAGTATTACATGACTCTTCTGTATTTGTACATTTTCATTACAAGGAGATGGTGACTTTTCTGTGATACTCAATATTTTGTTTCTATTCTGAGCACTTAAAGCAGAGCTCGGTCCTTTCTCTCCTCCCCAAGCCACTGACCTTTGAAACAATTTGAAGACACTGGTGTTGCCAGCAGTGATTTTCTCTATTATGTTATTATTTTTTCCAAGTCTCATAAAGGCTGGAAATGAATAATGCCTTCACGATTTGTGCTGATAGTTTCATAACTTACCTTGTACTCTGTAAATAAGAAATGCTGTCCTCAACATTGCCAATTCTAGAAAGCGGAGATGGCATAAGTGACTTAATTTCTGTTGGAGTGGATCAGATATCATCAGTGCACACTTTTTGTTGCAATAGTTATGGAAAGAGGCGAAGGATATTTGCTGCAGGAAAAATAGTGTTACCAGCTGTAAGGCATGAAGGGCAAAAAAGTTTGCTATAATACTGGCAGATTGACATTTCCATAAGCTGCATGATGATGTTTCCAAGACCTCTGAGCAAATAATATGCTCATAACCTTTATAGACATTATGAATTACTGTTGGGCCTAATCTTGATTGCTTATATGCCATTTGCTTTGTAACTAGGTAGTATATTGACTTCACTGAGAGCTTAGTATTAGTCAGTAAAATGTGACAATGGCTCTTGAAGTTTATATTTTAGTGTCTGTAGAGAGAATGACACAAAGATCCAAGTCGTACAAATCATATATCCCATGGCATATAGCGCCTATATTCCACAATCCTAGTTAAGGAAATATTTGTGTGTAGGACTAACTTTCTGTATTTTAATATTAAAGGTTTAGTAGCCTATTTAAATGTATAGATATAAGTTTCTGATGGTAAAGACCTATGAACCTTTTCTGCCACAACTCATTCAACTCTGTAGTCCCTATTCACTTGAGAAAATCAAAGGAGCCAGGACAGAAGGTCTCATCATATAAAGAGGTTTATCAGCTGAGACCCTAGCACGGACAGAAGAAACAGTGCTGAACATACCAAGGTTTATGCATCAAATCTTAAATTTAGTGTTGTAACAGCAGTAAATAATTATTTTGAATTGCATTGCATTGCTACAGTTCAGAATTAAAAAAGGGTAGTAACTGATCTAAAAACTTCTTAGCTGCTGCAAATTTTGAAAAAAAATATTTACCCACATAACTAGTACTTATAGCTTAAGAATTGCTAACTGATTTTTATTTTGTACTCTAATAATAGTGTAACAAATAGTGTTGCAGAGTACCTTACTTATTAAGTTGAATTCGCTGTCATAGAATCTGCACACTCTGAATTCATAATGTAACATGATTGATGAGACATCTCTTTTTGGAAGCAGATGCCAGTGGTGCATTTAAAATACTCAAGCAGTGTATAATTTCATATTTATGAACAAAGTCCTCTTTAGAATAGCACTTCACTTCCCAGCCCTGGTTCTTTATTCTAGTTATATTTTGGGAGGTTTTCTTGGTAGATCTGTCATTCTGCTAATGCCTAATCCATTGAATCAGAAAATGCTTCAATCATGACCTGAAAATTAAAAGGTGGCATTCTTAATTAAATCAATAAACTAATTGCTGTATAGTAGCAATTCAATTTAGGTGCTTTGATTGCTCTCCCTTAGCAAGTACTTCCAGACATAGAGTGACTTCAGACTAAGATTGTATCTGTCAGGCTGTGAAACTTTGAACATTTAATTTCCATTAATTGATTTCCTCAGTGTTAACAAATATGATATCAGATTCTCAAATAAGAACTTAAATAGGGTGATTTTTATCTACGTAAATGCAAATAAAATAATAATTCAAAGCCCAGATGATATGAGTTTTACTCTATAATATGTAATTATTCATAGCTCCCTCATGTATATAAGCAGTTTCTAAACATGACAAAGAATGAAAACACAGGATCTTACTATTGGTCCTTTCCCCTTTCTTTTTTTGGACAAAGAAGGGAAAATGTCAATGCTGACTGAAAATAAAAGAGTTGGTTTTATTTTCATGAAAACAAAAACAGTTAAAATCTCAATGGTAAATATCCTTGGTACATTAACCAAGGATATTAATTGCATCATACAGTAAAACAGGTTCTTAAGGATGTCTCTACCTCATGCAGGTTTGTCTGAAACCCTGCAGTTCTTTCTGGAGCCATCTTACTGCAAGAAAAGCACTGCTCAAAATGCAAGCTTTGGAGGCCAGTTAAAAAGTTAGACCTTTCCACGTTAAAAATTCCACATCTAGAAGTGCACTTTAACCCTTCTCCTCACCCATCAGTTTTATAACCCCTGAGTTACCTACACAATCTGGGATGCCTCTTACTCTCTTATTCTGACTGGGGCAATGGCTGATGCCAGTTCCTGGAATTATTGTTGCAGTAACAGAAAATGAAAGTAGTCCTTGAAAGCATCTAGAATTACTGCTCCTGAACAGTTGCAAAGCAAAAGGTGGGCTTCCTGCAGTGACAAAGAACACTTTGTGAACAACCAGAAATCTAACTGCAGTAAAAGCCTTTGCTTTTACCGAGTACACCCAAGAAGCAGGGGTCTTTTGTTTTTGCAGTTGTGCTGACTACCTAATCCTAAGGTGTGCCTTTTGGGGGGTTCTTATTTTCCTCCAGTTGTGCCATCAAGTCCAACAATGGCCTCCTCCACTAGCCTCCCCTCAAACTGTAGCAGTTCGTCTGGGATTTTCTCCTTCTCACCAGCCAACATGGTCTCAGCCGTGAAACAGAAGAGTGCTTTTGCACCTGTCGTGAGACCGCAAACTTCTCCTCCTCCCACCTGCACCAGCACCAACGGCAATAGCCTGCAAGGTAGGTGAAACCAACTCTGGAGCATAGATGGCTGCTCTCTAAACCGTAAGTTCCCCACGGCTTGCCAGGCTCTAAGCGACACTGAGTTTTCAAAGGGGATAGAAGACAATGGGGGATCCCTGGTGGCCTCTGTCCTAAAGTTTCCTCCCATAAAGAGTAACTGGATTCCACCAACAGCCCACCTAGTATCTTGCAGGTGCTTGGCAACCACCCTATCTCTAACTCTACTAATACTGATGAACTGGGAGGCTGTGTCTTTTAAAGCACAGACCTACTGTTATGATAAAAACAAGTAATATTTCAGCTTACTAATACCATCCTTTTTCTTTCTTTCCTTTCTTATTCCCTGTTGTCGTCCATTATCAGACCAGTCTTTTGTGGACTCTAGCAAGTACTCCACTGCAGGGTCTCTCCAGGGGCTGGCCTTCTCCTGAAGTACGTCACTCAATCTTCCCTTCCTTTTTTTCCTTTGTCATAGTACACTTGTGCAGAAATCCTACTGAGAGCAAACAGACTGTTACAGAGCTTGGCACAAACCTCTGCCTTTCATAAATAGAAGACACATTACAAACTAACAGCAGCATTTTCCAGTTTAATTCATATCAGTGCAATTATTAGCACTGATTAATGCACTTCTGTGCCAATTAATTCCACAAATGGTGCAGGGCCTCTTTGAAAGCCTCTTCAAATGTTGGTAATAAGGGGCTGCTCCTTTTCTACATCCCTTCCCCTCTCATTACAAAGTGTTCCAGCATTAGCTCCTAAATCCCTTTTGAAGCGTTGACACAAGCCAAGGGAGTGGCAGGCAAAAGGTTGTCAAACTGAGGATGCTGCAGAGACCAGCACTGCCCGTTCCATTGTGCGGTTCAGCCGATTTTACAACGCTGTGCCTAAACCTTTCTGTGTAATTACCTCACTCTACATTAGTGTGCTGAAAGAGATGTTTTCATGCTCACTTAGACCGAGGAGTTTTCTTAAGCAGATGCAGCCAGCTGCCTCCAGCTGTGCCAGAGGTGGGAAAGATTTTGCGGTATGCGTTGTGCTTCCTCCAGACCTGAGGTCTATTTTCCTTTCCATGTGCCTGTGCAAATTATCCAAAGACCACTGAGCAGGGAACAAAATCTTTCATTTTTAAAGCTGTAGTCAAAAGGAGCTGTTCAAAGCAGGGGGAGGATGGTTCCACAGACTCCTCGTCACTCCACAGCCTCTGAAAAGAGAGACACTGGCCTCGCAGGCATAATGCTGATAGTACTGTTACAGCCGAAAAATCTATCTGCAGGCAGAGTGGAAGGAGTTCATTCATAAAATCTGAGATCCCTTGTGACTGAAGGGAAACATTGTCCTTAGCACATTTTACACTGGTGATTTGGGAGGATGAATCCTTGCAGATTTTCACATGCACACACAGAAATTGTGAAAATAATAGGAACATATAAGCAGCACTTGGGTGCTTTCAGTCAGAGCTGCTATAAATACAGACTGCATCAAGATTAAAACACAAGATGAGCTGTATTACTTAGAATATAAACTTTTCTGTATTTTAAAAATTTGGTAGTGCTGACATGCTACAAATGTTAAAGGCAGCAGCTAATTTTTTTTTTTTTTTGCCTCTGAATTAAAAAAAAAATAATAATTAAAAGGAAGCAAGAGTTGACTGCCAGAACATGCTAATTTCTTTGTCATCTCTTCACTTTGTCCCAGTGTGCTGCAGGGTGCAGGGTTGGAGAGAAAAAGTGAGTAAGAAGAGAAGGTTTTTTCAAGCACTGTTTTTCCTTTCACAAGACACAGAATTCCCAGATTCTGCCCACTGGTTTATGGAAAGCAATTATGGAACAAGCTGAGTGCTGGATGCAACTGGGGCTTGTTGATTGCCTTCTGATTATGTCACATCCAGATCTGTAATGCCCAGAACCCACACAGATCTGAGTGTTTCACCTAATTTTTTTAGCAATTCAGTTTTCATAATAGGAATGNAACCTTGTATAAGGAGGCTGTCTTATCTCTCTTGGGCTTCTGGATACATCAGAAAGCAATCAAGCTTTCCTTATGTAGCTTAGATATCGGCAGAGCTCACTAAAACAACAGCTAGGCTTATCTGTTGTTCTCTTTGCCATGCAATTTTGTAAAACTCAAAATACATTATTTCTGTAATTTGCTAGTGGCAAATACGAATTAGAATATGATAAAAGAGATAATGCCCATTGGTGGGAGTTTTTTCTACTCTCTGCCCTCTCTTTTTGGAGGTGTTGTGATCTCGTACCTAAACTGTTTCCCACACTGTTTTCAGGATCAATAACATGCTACACCTGAGAGAATTTGCATGACTGGATGTAGCACTTATGGAATAAGAGTAGGGTGATATAAATGATGCCATGGAAAGAATGGAAATATCAAGGCTTTTAGGCAGAAAAGAGATCATTTTGTCATTTGTTTTG
>VXAV01005460.1:255548-270058 GCA_013399715.1 Alectura lathami | reverse complement strand
TGGGATTTCGTCCCTTATCTTTTGGAGAATGCATGTCATTCCTTGCCCAAATGTTGGTAGCAAGTTTATATACTCAGTTTGAATCAGCTGTTTCACTTTGTAGCCTGCTTGCATCAGAAATATTCTTCCTTACATAGCTACCCAGTGATACCATTTAACTCCATAATGTATTATAACTATCATTTTTACAGAATATGGTTATAATCTAGGAACTTATATTACTCCTGTTTAAACCCATGAAAAGTCCCATGGATGTTAATACAAGTAGGACCTGATATTTATTCATCGAAAGCTAGAACCATGTGATGAAAAATAAGAAATCTTTTAAGCCGCAGTTCTTAAGGGTATGTTGCATGGTGTTTACTGTTCAACACATCAGAGCCTCATAGCCATATTAGTTCTATGAATGGGATAAGATTACTTGGGCAATTTTCCTCTACATTAGAAACAAATTGTAGCTAAACCTTTGCTGGCTCCATACATTTAAAATTCCCATTTTCCCTCACTAGAACAGAAAAATAAATACATAGAGATAGCTGACCAAACTTAGAAAGTGTTCAAAGCAATCAAGTGCAAATTCCCTCCTGTTAAAATGTGAACAAAACAGAAAACCTTTGACTGAGAGATAACTTCAGAGATAAGTAGTTAGATAGATGCTATAGACAACAAGACACAAACAAATTAAATCTATTCCACTGAAACAGTGATATAATTTCCCTCCAGAGACTATCTAAGACTGACAAAATAAACAAAGAAATAACATGTTTCTTAACTTGTGAAATGTGACAGTCAATGGCAGATAGCAAAACAAAACTAAACAATGCTGGAAGTTCTTAGTGCAAACATGCTGTTTGGGTGGGAACTATGTGGCTCTATTTCATTCTGACTTCAACCTCCTAATAACCATCCTTTTTCACACTTCCCTCCTCCAAGGATTTTCATCCTCTTTTCAGCATGATCCTCCTGCTTAAGAAACATGCTACTTGTTTATTTTTAAGGGACAGATTGATGGTGGAGATTAGCACATCAGGGAAAGAAAGAGCTGTTGGTCTGGGGATGTAATGACACTTCTTTGGGCTCTTTGCCCAGCAAAGCATACGGGGACATGCTTCAGTTTGGCTTTGATGGTAGATAAGACCTTGTTAAATGCTGCAAAGCTTTGATGGCATAGGCTGGACTTCTATATGCATTTTAAACATTTGCAGAATGGGGACCAAAAAAGGAAGTCTTGGTCCATGACTTGCTCTGTTCTCAGAAAATTCTGCCAACTGATTTTTTAGATTTTTCAAAATGACAAAAATATTTGCAAGCGTTCAGGTCAGTTCTGAGACTACTGTATCAGTTACTGTGGTACCATGAACTGATGACTTCAGAAGTACAAAGGAAGTATCCTTAAAAACAGAGAGTAAGAGAGGTGTCAGGCACTACAGAGATGGCCGTAATATAAAAGCAAGCTCTAAAGATAAAAACAAAAGCATGAGCATGCCAAAGCGTAGTATGGCACTAATTTTCGTGTTACTCATAGCAATCTTTTTTTTTTTTTTTTTCCGTGAACAATCTGTATATGTCACTTACAAGTATCTCACTTATTCACCATCCTTCATATGCACATAATAACCCTTTCACTTTATTTTAGTTGATAGTTTGCCTTTAAAATGTCAGGTCTTTTCCCCTCTAAGTTACAAATTGCTTTTGTACCTAAAAGTTTATAACCAAAAATATCTTAGCTCAGAGCTGCATAGGGGCTGATGAGAAAAATGGATCTTTTCACCCCAGCACACAGTCAGAAACCAGTCCAGGTCTCCAACTGACACCTCCTAATTACTGAAGGTGGGGTTCGTCTCCAGATGTCTAACTTTAGAGGACTGATTTAAGCGGCTCCCTTGATAGCTGCTTTGGAAGCAGCAGCCCCAAATGGCAGCTCACCTAGCTCAAGCTTCCCAAGCCTTTGATTATTTCAGCCTAAATGACTTACCAAGGTCCCACAGGAGGCTCTTGTCAAGCTAGGTTGTGCCCTGACTCGTAGCTCCCACGGCACTGGACCATCTCTCCTCTCACTGGTGCTTGAAAAGCCTGAATTGCCAAAAATATGAAGTTACCAGTTCCCATTTACTCTTAAGAAGGTCTTTTGGAAGTTATAACAGAAGAAATAAGGAGCAAAACAGAATCCCTTATGCTGGTGGAAGGAATGTGAGAGTGATTTGTGCAGGTTCACTGTCCATCTCTAAATAATGTTTTGTGGGTAAGCAGTGGCCCAAGAGCTGTTAAAAAGGCCAAAGATGGGACGTGGAGCATTATGAAAGATGTTGCATGTTTTCAATCAAAAGTTTTATGACAAAGCTGCATGGTGGTCTCTGGGAAGTTATGAGGTTTAAAAGTTGTTCAGCTTTCTCAAAGTTTTGGGGCCATGGCAGTGCAGGCCAGCTTTGGTATCAAAGAACACTCTCATTTCATGGTTCTCAAGAGAGCGACTCCTATCAGCCTGCTTTTACTTGCAAAAATAATAATGAAAAACTCACAATGCGAAGCAGAGTAGGCAGTCAATAAATCACATTTTGGACAGACTCTCAAGGGCGCCAAGTCCAAGCAGCTTCCATGGACTTCAGCGGAGAAATTTGGGTGTGCAGTGTTCTGGGAGCACCCAGCTTACAGTGCTGTTTGTTCTGCCACAGAAGAGCATCCACTGAATATTTAACAAAATTTTCTGAGTGCATTGTGCAGCCTCCCCATTTGCACGTTGAATAATAATTCTGAATTACATAACGCCACATTCCTTACGACCCCTCATCTGATAACAATAACAAGCTCTGTATCACCGAGGCTTGCACATTTATGTTGGCACTATTGGAAATACTAACACAAACTGAATCTCTTCTGTGTTCTCAAAGACTAAAAAACACCATCCATTTCCTACAGATTAGTTTCAACCTAACAAGCGTTTTGTTGAGCCCCGAAGTATATTTCATTTATTTAGATAATGCTGATTGCTCACTTATGAGCAACAACTCATTCAGTAAGGAACACACTGTTATAGCTCAGTATCTTTAAAGAGGGGGAAGAAAACCTCGAAGAGGGACTTGGAGATATTTAATACTCAAAAGACAGCACGTCATTATGATAAGCGGATCTATTGCTGTGAATAATGGAGAGGCTTTAATCACACAATGGTACAGATACACTTAGAATAAATATTTAACGGTGTATTTTGCAAAGCTGGAGCGTGTTCTAACCTCACATCCAATGATTTGTGCTCAGTGCCATCACAGCACAGGATGCCAGGAGCAACAATGCATAAGGGCTATTGCAGAACATATGAGTTTTGTGCAATAAGATGTTCCTGATGGGAACAGGCAAGGGCTGTTCACCTGCATGGACATGATCCCATCACACCATGGAAGAGCATGGCCACCCTCCTCCACCTCTCCAGTCTGCCCACGTGCTTACCTTTTGGGACAGATATGCAGAGCCTATGCCAAGAGGATGGGAAGAAGCCAGCCTAAGATATGCTAGGGGCAGGCATGGTTCCCTCCTGAGAGAAACGCTCAGCCAAGTTGGAGAGGGAGCGTCCAGAGAGAAGCAAAAAAGAGGCGTTCGCTGCACTTTCACTGCTCCAGCAACTCCTGTGCCAGATGTATTGGTCACGGGCCAGTCAGCTGCATTTAGCTGATGGGACCAAGCAGCCAGAAGGAAGCTGCCGGGAGCATGGGGCCGCCAGCGCTGCAGAAAGGGAGCAGGAGATGAGGAGTACTATGGGCTCCAAAGGCTCGTTAGCCCCTACCAGTAAATCTGTCTGGTGTTTACCCCTTCCCTCTCTTGCATCTTGAGTTTCTTCTTACTGGAGGCTTGGGTACTCAGCTATAATAACAGCATCATGGGCTTCTAGAAAATATGTACATTATCCACAGAGGTCTTATTACAATGGCACTTAATGAGCCATAAGATTTAGTAACCAGACAAACTCATTTTGTATGAAAAAAATAGAACTGGAAATTGGACTCAAATGGAACTCTCAATAAGAAATTTATTTATGAGTGAAGAAAGCACGGGTGCAAAGGAGAAGAGCTGGGTTAGCATACAGCTGGAAACACAGAGTGATCACAAAGAAAAAGAAAGATTTAAAAACAAAATTGAGAAAAACAGAAGTGAAAAAAAAAAAAAAAAAAAAAAGTAAGAGAGCCTAATCTATTTTCTGGAAGGTTTAACTGTTTTAAAGGGTGGGCATTACTGTTGCTAACACAAGGAATAGGTTTCCCCTGAGCTAGAAAAACATTCAGACTTTTTTTTTTTTTTCTTTTTATTAATCATTGGTTGTGTAGGGAGGGGGAAAACCCCTGAGAATTCAATGACAGGGAAAAAAAATGGTTTGTGAAGTCAGACTCAGTTTGCGTACCTAAAAAGCAATATGATTGATTTGCAAAAACCTCTAGCTTCACAAAGTTCTTCCATCTCTAATGAGAACTAACAGCATTTTTGTCCAGCTTCCCTGCAAAATATTGTTCTAGTGCTGAATCCATCAACAAAAATGGCTAAGCATTAGCTTTCTTAATGGCCTCTGGTTTCGCTTGCCAGCAACTGCAGATGGAGCGGGCTAAGCAGGGCTGGGTCTGAAGCGCAGAGGCCTGTTGCAGATCTCAGCTGCATTTTGCTAAATTAGAAGCAAGATTGAATAGTAGCTTTTTCGTATATTCTGAACAGAGCTTGTTTTAAAATCACAGGGTGTTTCTACCTCTGGTAAGGCACAAGTGGCTAATCCTTCCACAATTTAATTAATGTAAATCATTACACAAGTGAATGCAGTGAGGAAGTATGACACACAGAGGAAGGAAACAGTAAAGAAGGGGGCTACGGTTAGAAGGCTCCTCAGAACTGACAGCAGAAGTTTTGGATTTTTTTTTTTTTTTGTATTTTTATCTGCTTCTGTCCTTTGTGTGATTACAATATACCCTCACTTGTACCTGCCTGCATGAGAACTCAGCCTCCCCTCTCCCCGACTGCTGGTGTATCCAACACAGCACACCTGAGGGGATCTCAGCACAAAAGGCATGGTTAGTCCCAGTAACATAAACAGGCCACAGAGTCTGTATTTGTTGCAATCCATGGTGATCCATGCTCTCGGTCATCAGATGCCTCTGTGCACACCTTCACCCCTCTCTTTGAAGCAAAGGGTGGTACAGCAATACTAGTGTCCCAGCCAAGATCACAGATTTATTTGTTATTTCCTAACTTTCAACCTTGGCAAGAGCAAGTAGAAGTAGTCTCATAACAGAACCTTGTTTTCTCGAGGTTTGTCTGCTCTACTTTGAAAACCCCTGAGACTAAGATACTTCAGATCATGCATGAAGAAGAAGCAAAAGCCTGGGGACTGATCTGAATTTATGTGAACTTCTGGGACCTTGTGAAATTTGCATCTTCAGTCACAGCCCTGATAATTTTCCCTTTAACTGTGGGCTAAGTAAACTTGGCTTCCCTTCACCATGCACTGGATCTCCATTTTATTCCAGAACTATACAATGTTCTGCCAGTGACTGCTGGGCAGGTGCGACTGGCAGAATGAATTTAATCTGAGATTGAGTAATTCCAACATCAGCTTCCAGTCAGCCCAGAGGTTAATAAACATTCCTCATGATCCTTACTTTGTCTTTATCAAAGAGATCATGCACCAAGAAACCATAATGGTAACCTAAGTAGAATTTATTATTTGCTTATTATGAGAGAAACCTCTTTTCACACACTCAACAACTTCTGGATTATTAAAAAAAAAAAAAAAAAAGAGCAGGGAGAAAATTATCTTTGAAATGTCAATTACAGATGGTTCATTGTAATAGCATTCCTTTTAGAAGGCACTCATGTTTTGCAGTCAGTCTGTTCAGATCTTTTCACACACCTTGAAGAATTTTACACTGATGATGTAGTCATAAAAAGCCACCTTTCAACTGTTAAACATCCCAGAAAGCAATGGGCTTGTAAGGGAGGGAAAGTGGAATTATGCTAAAGACACATGACATACAATTGGCACTGTGTCTGTGTTACACAAATAAAAGACAATGAAGGGTTCAAGATAATAGTTCCCAGTAATTACTGAACTGAATTTCATACCAGCTTAGCTCCTATTGCGTTTATGGGAAACATAAATAGAGCAACACATCTTAGAAAGTCTCGTTATGCCAAAATGGTTTTAAGAATTACTGGAGTATGATATAAAGGATTCAGAATCACTCATTTGAGATGAGCTTCAAAGCCTACCAGTGATGAGTACTGTGTCACCTGCAAATGGATGCTGTTAAACTAAACTTCATACCAGTGAAACTAATAGCATCATTGTGCATTTGACAGGAGCATTTGAAACCATCTAAACCCAAACAATTAAGCAAATAGAAGAATACATACATATATACACATTTCTGCTACTAAAGTATGCAGATATATTTGTTGTTTGTCATACTAAATCAAAAAGTGAAGCATGTTTTCAATGCTCAGCAGAACAACATCCTCAACAAAAAGCAGCATGAATGTTTAAAAATGCATATAAAAGAATTGCCTATTGTCGTAAGAAAGTGAAAATCCAAGAAACAATTTACAGGGAATCAAAGATAACATTATTATAATATCACTGACATCTCCTGCACTAAACTTGTTTCTCGAGCACATATGCTATGACAAATTTAATATGCTAATATTACTTTCATTATTATATGACTCCTAGGGTAGGAAGCCTATTGAAGTCTTGACTACATACTGCAGGACACACTCCAAAAACAAACTATTACTTTTTGATATTATCTGTACCATATTAGCTGTACAGTTCATTTGAATGTCACATCTTCTTGCCTTTACATTTTTTTAAGTGAAATCCTTAAAGAATTTGTAGGAGTTTATGACGAATGTACATTCACACCTGTCATCTGTGTACATCCCCCCTGGTAAAAACAGTATCTGCTCTAGAGAGAGAGCCACATGCTCACCAACCTTTAGAACAGATCTATATAGTAATAGGAGGTAAAACTTGCTCATTCATTGTTTTAAGTGCTCCTCCTCAGCCCCCAACTGTTAAATATCAAACTTTTTATAGGAACTCCTGAAACATTGATAAGAAGCTGAAAATCGTTCCCTAATTTACTGCGATTGTGCTAAAATCCACATTGATAGACAGAGTGCTGTAGATTTTCATAGTTGCTGAAATGAATGCGTAGTGGTTGGTACCTATCAAAAGGAAAATTAGAATAAATGAATATTTAAATATTTAAATTTTCTATGATATGTTTGAAGTGCATTTTCAAAGCATTATCATCAGATTTGAGAAACCAGTGCTGAATTGGTTACAAACTCCTTGCTGAAGATTTTCACAAGCCTCCTGTTTCCCCACCTTCTACTTATTAGCAATCAGAATAGGTTTTGCATGCAGTAGTGTGATTGTAACCAAATACAGACTGCACTGGCTGCTTCCCTCTAAGTTTCTAAGAATCCCCTCTGGCTGACCTTTAGTAGCCAGTAAAAGATGGTGAAAAGGAGACAAAGGGAAGCAGTACTGAGTTGCAGAGAAGAACGTGTATATTGAACATGCTGCACTGCTTTCTCCAGAGGACTAAATGTCAGAGATATGTGCAAGAGTAAACATTATGTCTAATAAGAATATATTTTCTGTAGAGGTAACTCAATTTATCTTACAGACCAACATGTGCATGTCATATCTCCTTATGTGTTTGCATGCAAACATTTTCCACATACACTTGTTTGTGTTTATATCTCAGTTTAACATGAAGCGTACATTGAATTAAAAGTCCATGTACAAACACACGAGTGGTTCCGTTCTGTGTAGCAAAATTAAACAAGGTGTCCTCATCAGCTGGAAAACTGAGCATGGCAGAATCTAAGCACCTATGTTTAACAGTTGCTTAATATCATGATAAACTATATTATCTTCCACAAAGTCCCCTTAGGCTCCATAAAAATAAAATAAATTAAACAAAGAAAAAAGAAAAAAAGGCAGAGTAATCATCAGTAAAGAGAAGAAATCAAATTTCACAGTGAATACTTTTCGCTGCTTATCTTACAAAATTATTATTATTTGCCTTCTTAGTTACTCCTATTCATCAGGGCGATGTGTGCAGATTGTGAGAATGCCAAACATTCTCCGAAAACTGACGAGTAAGCAAAAAAAGAGCTGCTCTTTAAACCCTTCACAGTTTATAGCCACATTTACATAACATTAAATAAGTCAACAAAGGCATCATTAGCTCCCATTAAAATATGAGCGAAGAAATTTAAACGAACAAGACAAGCTAATTGGTAAGTAATGTTGTGTATCAAAAATTATGACTATAAGATTCCAAAGTTAATGAGAAGCCCTACAACTGTGTTTACTAAATATTTCAAAATTAAATTAAAGGTGAACATGGAGATCCAGAGAAGTTTTCTTGCTGTCCTTTGGTCTGACAGAGAACTGTGAAGGTTACCTCTGCTCCTCCACAAAGCCTGAGAGTCTCTAGAGTCACCAGCACATCATCCAATCCCTGCCCACTGGGCAGATTATGCCTCTTGTTGCTGAACAGCACACTTTCCTACTGAAACAGCAATGTGAGCTGTGATTCCAAATGGGAGAATTGAGTGTGGGCCTTTTGTGAGCCAGTTCCTGCGGGTGTGTATACCTGGTTGACACCACCAGTCCATCTCATCCAGCTGCCTGCCTGTTGAGTTTGTTCAGGTGTTTCAGAGGGAGGTAGCAAATGCACCACAGCAAAAAGCAATGCTGTGGTGGAAAAAAAAAAAAAAAAAAAAGCAAGGCAGAGGGGGACCAATCTCTTCCCAGCAAGACCTTCAAAACCTAAAGGGATGATGTGCTTCAGCACAGGAACCAAACCAAAAATGTCAGCTTCTGGCCAGTACACCACCGCTGCTACAGACATGGCTTGGGTACCTCTCAGCAGCTTGGAGCCTGACTTCTCATGCAGCACTTGCAAGCAAAGCATCTCCAAGTGTAAATCAAACACCATCACTATGAAATGTTAACTGTGCTGCAGAATAGGAATGCCAAAGAATCCTCCTTGCTGACATGCACGGTGACAGCCACTAACCTGCTGCCAGCACTGAGGCTGAACCTGGGCTGAGCCAGCTCTGCCATTGCCACATCCATCATTGGGCAAAGAGGGGCCCTGTGCTGCTGCTTTTACCCATATCCACGGAGTGCCCAGGACTCTTCTACCCTTTCTGAGCTGCAGACCACCAGCAGCTCATGCTTACTGACAGTAGTTACTTTTCACCAATCTTTAGTCCATGAAGCTCCATCAGTTTATGGCTGCAAGCTGAAAACCACTCCTGACTTTGCTTTTATCTTTATCCCTATAAAACCATTTCCAATTGCTGCATTTCAGCTGTGCTCTACTCCCTTCCAAAAGATAGAAACCACTGAGTGGAGATACAATCCTGCAGTGCCATTAATGAGCATAATTATAGTGCCACATTACACTGTCCCTCTTGCTAATTGGTCATTCATTTGCCATTGTGCATGAAATCACAGGTGTTAATGCCTTCATGATGCTTATCTGAATTTGCCACATAGCATCAATTCCCTTCTGCTTCATTTCTCAGACCAGCAGGATCAGTGTGTGTTTAAAAGGGGAGCACAGGACTATCTCATGTTCTATCTCATAGGCCCAGATGTGTGGGAATGGGTTTCAGTAACACCACATGATTAGATCAGTATCACATTCTCAAACACAAAGAGCTGTTACAAATGCATCCATTGATCTTCTCTTACAGGGACATTTCGGATATGCTGGCTGTAAGAAATTCTTTTTTTTTTAATCTACTTTAATTGCAATTATAATTGTATTGTTTTAAATAGATGTGCTTGCATATTTGGCAGTGAGGGAAGATTTGAAAGAAATAAGAACCTCATCGTGTTGGAATGCAACTAATTGTTCTACTATAATTCAATGCAACCTTATAAACCATGTGAGACAAAGCTGACATTCACTGGTTCTGGACAGCAGCTTGTTACAAACTGGCTTTAACCAAATACTACAACTTATGCAAACATATGATCAAGTGAAACCCTTGATTTCACACGACAAAATTTTTGGTTCACTGAAAGCCAGAGAAGTCTTGCAGATACCTCCTGTTAGCTCACAGATTTACAGTGACAGTGTTTTCTCTGCCATCTTGAAATCTCTCTTGATTTATTGCCCTTTCTACTAGTTTACATTCATCCAATCAAGAAACAAAAACAAAACAGGGGGCATCAGTAAAAAATCAGGTATCAAGCATTATGTATGCATCAAGAATGTGTACAAGAAAAATTGTTCACAAGCAGTATGTCATCCTGAATCAGGAAAGTACTTCAGTAGGAGATTAACTCAAAGCATGTGCTCATTTACCACAGTGGGACTCAAGTACATGCTCAAATTCAGCACTTTTTTATGTGTTCCCCTGAGTAGGGATAATTTCCTGATATAGGAAATACATGCTGATTTTTCTCCCTTAGGATAATTGAAAAACATTCATGTAAATTCCAGTTTGTTTCAGATATGGGGGGAAAAAAACAAACTGAATCTCAGCTAACTGTTTTCTCTATCCAGTTCACCAGAAAATCTGTCCCAGTCCATGACCAGAAAAAGATTTTCCTTCATGCTCTATTATGAGCTACCTAATGTAATTTCAAAGTTGGCTCGGCTTTGAGCAGGGGAGAGGGGGCCGGACCAGACACCTCCACATTTCCCTTCCAACCTCAGCGATGTGCTGATTTTGCTGTGTTGAATCCCAGACACATGATGATGACTTAAGTCACAACTAAAGTCATTTCAGAAAAGCGTGGTAAGGAGAAAGATGATAAATATATTATCACATAAATAAATACAGCTTTGTTTGGATGAGAACTGGATACAGGACGGCATAACAAAGAGGAGGGAAAGAAACTTTTACATTACCCAGCTGCTCTTACAATAATATACAGAAACTCTGTGAATCATTTCATGGTTTATTAAATGAAATTTTGTTTGCAACTGGTGAGTTAGGAAAATAAACGTCCATGTTTGTTTTCATTTTACTTTTCCTTGGTTTGTCCAGATCTTCACAGTCTTGTGTGCCAGCATTGTCCTCTGGGGCTCATTAAAAAGCCTAGTGTTTGCTACTCTGATTGTCCAGGGAAATCAGCAACAGATTGCCATTAACCCCATGAGGCCAAGAGCTAGAAATTCTTGATGCATTCCCTGTTGTGGGCAATAAGATCCATTGGAGCCATTGGAGCCAAAGGGTTAATTTTATCTCTCCTATAGCTGTTGTCAGACCTCCAGTAAAACAGTGTGTGACCACTACGGGGTACTGACCACTTAATACAGCAGTACCTGCCAAAATTGGCTTAAGGCTGAGTGAGATCAAGGGGCAGAAAAATACTGTCTTTTCTAAAGCACATTGTATTACCAGTGTTTACTTAGTTCTCTCCTGGGTCAAATGCTTATTCTTAGTAAAATGGTCTTGCTTCTTATAGACTCAGCTCTGCAGGAAAAAGCAAGTTATAACCTTGTCTGAAGATGATATCCTTCCATTTAGTCACATCAAGTTATGAATTGTTGCAGATGTCATTAGCAGAGACTACCAAAGATAGTTCTTAACCTAAAGATGTGTTGCCACTTGGTTATTGCTATCATTAACTCAAGCTTTTCATTTCTTTTAAAAAAAGAAAAAGCAGCAAAAATTTTATTGTCTCCCCAAAATACACAAAAATATTGTGTCAGAATGCAACTGTCACAGCCCTGGCACACAGCTGGTGGGACTCTGCTGATGTTCGTTCTCTGAGTTCATGGGGTTCTGTGTTCCTCTCATTGTTTCTGTGTCCTGCATTGACTTCCGAGGTGCTTGTAGCGCTGTCACATACTGGTGAAGCAGTACACAGGCTCTCTGTGATATTTCTAGTTTATCCATCCTTAATCACAGAATGGTTTGGGTTGGAAGAGACCTTAAAACCCACCCAGTTCCAACCCCACTGCCATGGGCTGGCTGCAGCCCACCAGATCAGGCTGCCCAGGGCCCATCAAGTCTCACCTTGAGCACCTCCAGGGATGAGGCACCCACAGCTGCTCTGGGCAGCCTGTGCCAGTGCCTCACCACCTTCTGAGTAAAGGATTTCCTCCTTATATCTAATCTAAATAGAACTGAGAGAGAATTGGCACTAGAAAGCGTGCCCAAAGCAGGCTTGGTGGCAGATGGGCCACACTCCTTCCACAGGAATGGGGATCCTGTGCTGCAGCCTGCCCTCCCCAGCCACTGCCCCAGGCCACAGCCAGGGCTGTGCCCAACATGCCCGTTTGCTTCAGCCAGCAAACGTCAGCTCTCATGGGAGGCCTTTGGTATAAAGGCGCAAAACAGACTGTGGGAAGGCATGTCAGGGGCTGTCAGGTCCATGCTGCAAATGGCTGGGATATGAAAAGCTGCCATGAGGATGGAGTTTTGCTCTCATCTGTATGCTGCCATGCCAAATCATCAGTGATGACACTGATAGCCCTGAGGACCCAGTGTCTGGTTTTAGATATCAAATTGCCCTAGGCTTTTTCAAAAACCCTGTTTTGGGCCAGAGTCACTGACATAAGCTTCCATACATCCTCATAGATTTTTGTGTCAGCATTCAGGCAAGGCCTGGGCACACGACCACCCATCAAACACAGCCCAGCCCAGGGAGCAGAGCCGTGCTGTGTGCTGGCTCCAGACATGCCAACAGAGTGGCCAGCTCTGCTTTAATGTCCTTCCTCTCTCCGTCCTTTTACCACACGGGGATCTGGGGTATATTAACACTTGCCAAGCTCTCAGGCTCTGTGAAACCTCAGTCCTTTATGGTCTTCATAGTGCTTTTGAGTCCTGTACCTGGGAAGCGCTGCAGAAATGCAAAGCATCCCTTATGGATGACCTTATCACTAGGAAAGGAATCTTAAATCCGATCCATTTGTATGACTCCCGGAGAGCCACTGTTGCATTATTCATGACAGTCTCCTCTTCTTCAGAAGGCTAATATTACTTCCCTCCCCCCTCCACCCCCATACAGCATTCATAATATTAATTTTATATTCTGAACTAAACCACACAGTCCTTTGTAGTGGTCAGTAATAGGATTCCTACCCATACTTAGCAGAGTCCACATCACAGAGAGCACAATCAGCCACCCCAGGAGAAGAGTTCCCAAGATCTCCTCTTACAAGGCATTGTAAAAGTTATAAATAGATTACTCTCTTTCCCTTTGTACCTTCCGGCCCTTTTCCTACACCAAGGGAACATATTTGTCACTAGGACACACAATACGTACTTAGATGTTTGACATCTCTGCCCTCATCAGACGGGCCATACAGAATTTTTCGACAAGATAGAAAATGTAACTGCATCCCAAACATTTCACAAGTTTGTGAGCAGTTAGAAGAATGTTAAGAAGAATTAGCCATGGCAGCTTACTTGGTAGTTTGTTATGGCTCCCATTTTCTAATACATCATATTCTTTTATTCTCCTAATTACTTTTTTTTTTTTTTTTCGTATGTGAAAGACAATTCCCAGGGAACGAACACTTCATTTCTTTGAACCACTGCCAACAATATGCACCACAATTGCTGAAAGCAAGGAGAGGATCTGGCATATCTATTAGAGCTTTGCAAAGACGTACTTTTTTTCTTTTTAACCTTGGTTTTCCCTTAATACCAGCATTGAATAAATGAATTACATTCCCTCTTTCCTCTCTTTACTTACAACTTCTATTTCTGTTTTCAAGTTGTTGGTTTTACCTTTTTTTTTTTTTTTAAGTCAAATCTTGATGGGTAATTATATTCCATGTATCTTCTGTCTCAGCCTTGTATTAAAAAATAGCAGCTAAGAAAACAAGTCTAAATTAACAATCTACTTTCCACAAAGTGATTTTAAAGGCATTAGTAAAGCACTCTTTCCACCTCACTCTCCATCTGCATTGTCCTTCTAAATATCCTTTAAGTGCAAGCCACATTAGCTCACCTTGAGACAAATGAAACCTTTTATTCAAAGGCAATTCACACTCAAATCTTCACTGATTTCAAACACCTTCACCTGTCTTCCACCTATATATCTATAGCAGTGATCTAAGCCAGCCAACTTTCAATCCACAGAAATTTTGGACCTTTATCTTTAACTCCTCTTTAATAAGAAAGGTACTTCTATTTATACTCACAGGTAAAGAGTGCTAACAAAGTAATTTACAAATTACACAGCTTCCAGAGGGGATGTTGAACTTCTTGTTTTGGGGCTTATTCCCAGTTCTGCCTACTGAGTTACAAATAAAATATCCCCAGGTGTTCTTGGTGGAAAATGCAGACATCGACGACTCCTTACTTCCCTGTGGAAATATCTGGGATTCTGGGTATCAGGGTGGGTGATACGTGAGGTTGATGCAATCTAACAAGACCTATCTGTTCATCAAGCACAATCAGAAAAGATAATCCTAATCCTTTCTTAGAATCAGAGTTTCCAGGAGCTGTTTTTACTGAAAATAACAAAGTTGCCTGTTGAT
>VXAV01005460.1:209951-241631 GCA_013399715.1 Alectura lathami | reverse complement strand
AAAATGTTTTTTAGAAGTAATAAACCTGTGAGCATCAATCCAGTCTCTTTATAATGTGACTTCTGAAGGATCCTTGCCCTAAACCTGAAGACTTTTCCTGATGACCTGGCCTTTGAGAAAAGCAAGTAATATGAAGGGAAAAAGAACACAAAGCCCTTCAATTTTGACAACCTAACTTAGAGAATGTGAAGCCCTGCAATACAAAAGGTATCAGGAGATCTCAGCAGCCCACTGGTTCCCATTGGTAAATACCTATCATCTTATCAGCTGGAGGACAGCCCCCATGCCCTGTCTTTCCCTTTCCATCACTGTTGCATAATACAGCTTCATTTCATCTTTGAAAGAAGTTTGTTTACCAAGAGGAAAGGCAAAAAGAATATGTTTTGTCACCTCTATGCTAAACCTATTGTCTCCTTCCTAAAAGCAATCATCTTTAGATATTAAAATGGCATGATCTGGGTATTGCATAGCATTTCTTCTAATCTGCCTGCATTGCCAATTCAGTTCACAGATTGTATTCATTCTCCTTTGAAAAGCTTACATTGTTGAGTCAGAACTTTCCTAAGAAATAGCGTTTGCTCACATCAGCCTCACGTTAGCAAGGCAAGGACAAAGTCAAGAACAGAGAAGGGACTGTGTTTATAAGAAGAGAGGAGAGTCAGAGGCTGGAGCTGATTTTATGACATCTTTTGGAACAACTCAGATTAAAAGGCAGGAATACACCAAAGTCATTTTTTCTCCTCCAGTCATGTAATAATAACAGTAAGAAAGGCATAGAGCACAAGTCATATTTAAACACAGTGATGGATAATGCACTTTCCACCACTGGAGATGAAACAAAATGAGAACAAATAAGTCAGATCTTTTCCCATCCCACATTGAGATTTCTGTGGTTCTGGTCTCAACTTTGCTTTTCAGACCTTTCTCTGAAAGGTGCAAAACGTAAATCTCCCGTCCCAAGTTGCAAGAACTTTGGGGCTATTCAGATTCTCACGCAACCCAGACCTTGTGCACGGAGTCAGTACCAAATGCAAGCACACTTCACAGGCAAGAAAACCATCCCTTGAGATGGTTCCTCCACTTGCCGTTTCCTATGAGCAACAAGAACACTGTGAAAGCACAGGATGCATGGATAAGAGTATACCTCTGTATGTATATATATTTCCAGCCAGCTGAGCTTTGTATGCTGTACAAAAGAGCCTGTGTACCAAATCCTATCTTTTTGTTGGGTTCTTTATTTTTGATTCACAGATTACAAAAATGCAACTCTGTATACAACTTCTCTTTCCAAATCTCCCCTGAGGCAGGTGAATACTTTGACCTGGCTTTACTTCTGTCCACAACAAAATTTCCCTTGCGATACAGGCAGACACCTCAGTTTCAGATCTGCATTAAAGCTTTGCTAGGGAAGCACAGAGCAAGGGCAATGGCGCTGGAGTGAGCTGAGGAAGCAATTCAGAGACATCATGCTCTATCAATGCATGTTGCTAACACCAACATAAAAGATGTCATGCTGCATGGATCACCCATCTAACCCTAGAGAAGTTGTTAATAAAGACACATTTTTAATTTTGCACACAGTAAGATCATACGGGGCTCACAAAGCAGCAGAAATGTACCTATAACTCTTACGTGTATTTCCAGACAAATGATGCAGCTTTCTTTATGACATCAATTTATTTTTTTCACTTTGCAATTACGTAAAAACAGCAGTAACATGGGAAGAGAGATGATGTGATGGAACCTAATGCTGAATTATTCATTGCCCTTCAGCTGCTGACTTCACATCAGACAGTTCCCAATGCACCTCGCATAAATCACAGTGGATCTTTTTTGCCACAACCACTCTAAGATTCTATCAGGTGCTTTTTCACCTAAATACCAGAGGATAATGGTCTTCTTTCAAGGAGAGAATGTGCATACATTGATTGGAAGGGAGGTCTGTCACCTGCAGTCATTGACATTTGGTAAGGAGGAACAGCAATGTAATGCACTGAAAAAGATGTCAGATGCATAGGGTTTACATAGAAATTAAGCTTTGATATATTATATGTACGTTTTTTTCATGTTATAGGGAAGAGCATATACTTTGGTTTACATAACGTTCAATACCTAAGATGTATTATCTTGCAGAGTTGATACTCATAAGGATAGTAACATTGTAAAATGTTTGAGGAGAACAGAGAAATTAATTTCATTGTCTCTGTTTTATATTTAATTGCTTACTCGCTGTCTTCACTTCCTAGAGCTGGGGCTCGTTCAGATAAACTTCTGTCCCACCTTGGGGCAAAGTGATCAGGGTTTGCCATGTCACAGAACACCCACAATGCAAACTGCAAACTGCAAAGGAGCGTGCTAACCTTAGTGAGCATTCAGATGCAAGTTGGTGCATGCCAGACACTACATTGGCTTCCAGACCAGTGAAGGGTTAAGCACCGTGTTTCATTTCTGCTTTCCAGGCCCTTGGGCTGGTTAATCATTGCTGACTGTGAACTCTTCAGGGATCTGGATTTTTTACTATTCTGCCTGCACGGGGTCTATTGCAGTGGGAGCCCTTCTCACTTGTTCCATACATGCTATGACCTGTGCTGTGGTGAAAGGTGAAAGCATCATTCTTAAGATATTTCCATCTTTCAGTAAGCAATCTCTCCATCAACAAGTTTTTTCAGGATGGCTTGGCAGCCTATTTTCTTTTGCTACAAAGGATCAAATGGGTAAATCTCCTTCTCCCCACTTTCCCTCAATCTACTTTTGACACCTTCGCAGATCACAGGGTGCTCAGAAACAAGGCCAGATTACTGTGGCAGAACAAACTGGCATACCCTAGCTGAGCTATGGCAACAGTCAATATATTATTTCTTAGCCCTGACAGAAGTTGCAGGGTGGTACCACTTCCCCAAGCCTGGCATGAAAGGTGTTGAAGCAGAGTTGGTACACAGGCAGTTACATCTGACATTCGATAATATATTAAGTCACATTTAATGTCTCCAAGGCTTAGGATCCAGTTTTAATTCATGTACTACCTTATGTAGTAACCTAGAGAACAGCCTACAGCAAATATCATCTTTCAGCCACATGGGCAATTTCATTCTGTACGTTGTGCAAGAGCATTTGTGTCCATCTGCTCCAATGGTTCCCTTTTTTTGACATAACGTCTGCTTTTCTGAAGCTTTGTAATGGAACTTATTCCTATTATTAGTATTTGTTTGTAATGTGGATGTTCCATTTTGTTGGAACTGAAAAAACCTACAGATTAAAAAGAGTGTCCCTGCATGGAAGACTTTAGCTATGCTCTTGTTTATTTTATTTGTCTGTCTATACCAGGAGCAGGGAGATGCAGAAACAATAGTGTACCAAAGAAAGAGAGAAAAAGCAAAGAATCCTCAGTAGGAGCTTTTCTGTCACAGGCTAACTTTAGTTTTTAGGACAGTCTAGCATAGCTACCAAGACTTGCTTTGCTTCAATATTTGACATATTTTAGATTTCTTAAATGTATATGACAAATACATGCAACATCACAATTGACCAACAATAATACTCTTTTTATTTTTTTTTTACTCCTTTTTCTGAAGTAGATAGTAGAAACTGAGACTCCAAGCAAATAACAGACTTAGGCAAGAGGGAGGATATAGCAAACCTAGAACTTGGTTCCAGATCTCCCAAGCCCCAGCCCAAGTGGGAATATTCATGTGCACAAGCATTTGCGGGATCAGAGCCTGCAAATGTAATCCAACTTGGATGTAATCCAGCTTGGATGAAATTTAATTTACTCATGAGATCGCAGTAAAAAATGCTGGTTTCTTGAAAATATAACATTACTATTGATTTTTTTTTTAAGCTGTAAATTGGGCAAATACAGACGTAAATGCAAACCACAAAATACTTGAATAGATGCACAAAGGACATCCAGTCACCAGACTAAAATCATTGGAAATTTGCTTCCCCCCACCCATTCTTTCTGTCTTCTTCTGTATTTTGTTAACATTTAGAAGAGAAGAAAATACATATTTCTGACCCCTTTGTTAAAAATATCACAAGATTTGTTAAGAGAAGTATTTGAAAACCTCAAAACTCTTCTCCATTTCCATGAATACCTGAAATCTAATGCCTCTGATTAAGCAGAGAAGGGATGAACTCTTATGCGAAGCCGACAACAATAATTGTGAGCTGAAGAATGGCATGCACATTGCAAGTAGCTGGTAATGATTTCATGCAAAGGATTAGAGAGCTGGAGGGAGGGGATGTGAGCTGAAGTTTGTTTACAGACAAAGGGAGCCTGTGTGCAGGGCGCTGGGAGCTCCCAGAGATCGTGGAGCTCCTCAAGACAATAGGAGAGAGGGATTTTCTGCTCTTGTAAGGCAACTTCCTAAGGCAAATTCTGCAGTCCTGGCTGTCTACCATCAAATACCTAAATACGAACAGCTAATTTCCAGAGTGTCAGCTACTCCCACGGATGGCAGGGGGATTTTTGGCTGCTCCTAAGCACTCGCTGCAGAAAGGTCCCCTCCCTCCCATTATAAAATTGCAGCCAAAATGAAATAAAAATGATTTTCATTTAAATTGTCCTGTGTAGAATTTATCTTTCTTGCTCAAACAAAACTATGAACACTACAGAATGCTGGTTTCTGAAAGAGAAAGCATTTCCATTTCTTCTAACACAGATTTTCTACAAACAATATAAGCATTACTTATGGGAAATCCTGGTTAGCTGAATAGTTATTTCTCCATTAAAAACAGTTGTAATGTAAAATTATTTAACTATTCCTAATATGCACACTTTTGCAAATGTAATACATCAAAACTAGGAACCAAAATACTAATTTGGAAATGTAACCTACCTAATCAAGATTAAAAAATTTGCTGGCTGTGTTTCTTAAAATAATTAAACTGTCCTTCCATTTTAAAATATTAAAACAAAACACATTTTAGTGTTACAGCCAGTAAAATGATACAGATACTATCAGCCTGAATGGATTATTCCAAAAGAATGCCATCTGCTAAAACCAAAATGTTTACTTGAATGACTGAACAATATCAATCAATAAATACATGGGTGTTATTGATACTGTCCTGTGCACATGCTGGGGTTCCTTTTTGAACCAAACATGTTTTACTCTGTAACCAACATTTATTTTACAAACATTAATTCCTGTAAGAAAAAGAGAGAAGGTAAGGACAGCGCTTAAAACAAAGCACCGAGGGTGCCGCAGACCAGAGCCGGGCTGGAGGCTGCTCAGCACTGCTGAGACATCTGCTCCTCTCTCCTTGCTACACGAAGCGCGTTACACGGGGAACATGACCGGCTGTACAATTTACAAATCACTACAATTGCTTTCACTTCTTAACATCACTAAATCTCCCTCTCCCCTCTCTTTTCACCCCCTCCCTCTCTTCTCCTGCACCGTATTTTTATCTGGGAGGCTGCATTCAAGCATTTGGAGATGATGTTTCCTGTGGAAACCTTTGAATTATTTCAACAATTTCACAGCATGTTGCTTTTCTCCTCTGCTCTGTGCTGCCTTGTTCTGGTGATTGGTACTAACAGTAATAGGAAAAAGGGTAAAGAAAACAATGCCAAGACCAGCTCTGCCAGAGGAATCCTAACGCAGCACAGAGATCTGATTTCAATTAGATCTGCTCCAGGGAAAGAAATACTGCAGCAGGGAATTGATCTTCAGCTGGAATCAGCTACATCACACCGGGGTTCCTGTGCTGGGAGGCAGGGGCTCGGGCGGGACGTGCTGCTCGGACCTGCTGCTGCTCCGCGCCCGCGAACAGCCCCAGATTGTGCACCCGAGCCCGCTTCGTGCTGACACAGCCAACAAACCACGCAGTGTCTCAACGCTTCTAATATATTTAATGTGGATTCCAGAAGACAAGCGTACTCACACACAGCTTTAGTAAAATATCTGAAGAAATTCAAAACTGCTATGTATAAAGATAATTAATTTTGACCCCACAATCCCTACCCAAAGAAAAACTTTTTGTCTTTCTTTCCCCTCATGAATGGAGACTATGATTTCCTGGTTTCTTTTAAATTTTTAATATTGCACTTTTAAAAACTTTCAAACTATTGATTCGTTTGCTGTAAACCCAGAGTCTCCTATGAAAGGTAATGAAGTGAGAGGCAGAATTAAGAATGCCCAGATGTGTTGTAGCACATAAGAACAGTTTACAAGAAAAATGCAAAACTGCCAGCAGTCTAGCGACAGGCTAGCTGTCTATAGGAATACATTGTGCAGGAAACCTATCGCCAAGCCTGGCTTCTAGACCTTGGTCTGGAGCATGTAAGCTCAGCTATTGCTGGCTGCGTGCAGAAATTGAGATTATACCATTTTTATGACGGTTCAGAGCAGCTTACTCCATTCCTCAGCAGGGAAGCTGTGGCTGTTTCTGGAAGGAGGAATATATATATGAAGGGCTCCTAATTACACTGAGTGGCTGGACCTGATGCAGGGAAGGGAAGAGGCATTTCTGCCCAGTGTGGTGTTAACCCTGCTTCTTCCTCCCACTTTCTGCAGCCCAGCACCTGCCCGATCCCTCAGCCCCTCTCTTCACCCTACCTTCCTCCACCCTCATTCTCCTTTTGGGTCCCAGATTCCTGCAAAAATTCGCTGCTCAATGCAATCTTACTTTCCGAGCTTTCCTGCTAATTCCACAAAGCAACTTCTTGTGTAAGTGCAACCCTCCATAGGCTAAATTTGAAGCACTAGGCACTCATTCACACATGCTATTAGGTTGCAACAGAAATAGTCTATTGAAAAATATACACATTCCCAGCTTTCCCTTAAATTAAATTTCCTATCCTATTCCTCTTGTGGGTACGGTCATTTTTAATTTAAAATTGTTAGAAATAGACATTAATTTTAAGGAGAGTTCATAAATCCCATGCCAATGTTATAAAGCAAGCATGTAAATATGTCAGTTTGCAGAAAGCCAGGCTTTAAAAAAAATATGAAAGACCATAACACTGCTGACATTCCCATCATGTGCTGAAATTTCTGTCCAAAGCTGCTTTCTGTCTCAGTGGCAAGGAACCATTTTTGAATAGCAGAGATAAACAGTTACACAGAAGCTCCACGCTGCTCCTGGCAGAGAACACCCACAAGTAGGTTGCTCCTCGCTCTGCAGCTATCCCACCAGAATCACCCATGGGAGAACATCACCCCAAAAACTTTCTTCCCTCCTTCCTAAACCCTCACAACTCCCAATCCCTTCAATCACAGCCAGGAGAAATAGGAAAGAGCAAGGCAGTCACTGTGTCCTGCTCCTGCAGATGTAGGGCTCCTCGGGGGAGCACTCGCTAGTGCTATGCCCAGCCACGCTGCAGATATTTAGGATATCAGGAATTTGTCCCTCTCCCCTGGGGCAACTTCCCAAAGACTTACGGATCTCAAAGTGCTGTGCAGCTCCCGTCGGGCAGGGCTTGGAGGCAGCAGGGAAAGAGATGCCTTAATATTTCTCCTTTAAAACTTAGGAAAAGTTGAGCTTGTCCAGAAAGGGCCCTTCTGCTGTCCAGCTTTGGTTCCCTTATTTACAGAGCAACATTTATTTCTATTGCCTTCCTGCCTGTTGCTATTTATAATATAGGGAAGCACTTTTCTTACAAAATGCCAGGGAAAAGTTTCCCTGGGCTGCTCAGCACGTCGCACAAGAGCTGCTTTGTGTCCCTTCCTAAGGGCTTACCATTTGGGGAAGCTGTGGGTCTATAAGTAACAAAAAAAAAATAAAGGAGAAAGTGCTTAATGTTTTGTTGCAGTCCTTGAAAATCTTTACGAGAAGCTGAGTTTTTGGAGCAGATAACCCAGCCGTGCAGAGAGTCGGCTGTGATTTCTTTCAACACATTACTCTAATTTTCTCCTTTCTTATTGATCTGCAGGGTACCACCTCTTCAAACCCCAGACAAATTGATCCTCTGAGTAACATCTGTGCACACTATTAATCTTTTTCACACATTTGATGTTCCACATTACTGGACACAGGACACACACTATGACTCAAGTGTTAATCAACTAATACCTGAAAATTAGGCTTGTGTCTACTGTATAAACATTGACAGACTATCCATCACCTGCCTGAGTGAATAAATGAATTTTGCCTCTGTAGCATGCATGGTAGCACTCCATAGCCGGGAATATTTACTGTGCTTTGAGGATATCACACAGTGGAGCCAATGGGCGCAGAATGGGTCAAGGTGAGGGGCGGATGGCGGACCCCCGCCTACCCCAGCATAACAGGCCGCTTCCAGTCATGGCAACAGGCTTCTCACAGTGTAAGCAGAAAAGAAAAAAGGGTGGAGATCCATCTGCCAAATGGATGCCCCAGGCTACTGCCCAATGAGTCCAGGAGGAGAATGGAGAATGCATTCAACTCCATTTTGCTGCATGTTAGCTGAGTGCTGGGTGTTTGCCACTGGTTCAAAAGGTCCCAAACTTTCATTACTATCAAACCCCATTTTGCAGCTCCCTGACAGGCACCAGGCATGGCTCGGAATGCAAAATCCTGGACATGACTCTGTATTTCTTTTTGTTGCTGCTTCCCCTGCATCCATCAAAACAGATGGTTATTTCTTCCTAGGAGTTGGTAGAGCAATCTGACTGCAATGCCTGATTGTGATCACTGCTGACTCTGACACCCTCCTGGCAGGCTCCTCTCTTCTGTTATGTCAACTTCCATTTAACAGAAGAGAAAGGGGGAGAAGAGGACAGGCACAGCTGAACAGCGGCAGTTTGAGGCCCTGCTCAGACCTGAGCAGAGCAGAGCAGTGGCCCCCACCCCGTCACATGAAAAGGGCCAGAAAGATTCTGACTGAGTTTAATAAAAGCCAGCCAGAGCTTCGTGGCAGCATTGTTTCTGGGTAGGACAAAACTGCTTGAATCATCCTTGTTCCAATTTTTTTTTTTTTTTAAGTGGCTTTCTTGGAAGAGGAAATTTATCCAGGGAGGGTCTCTTCTGACAACTTCCTGAAAGCATCTAAAAAATCTGGAAAATTAAATATATGAGGTTATTTGGCAACTAAAAAGTGAAACATTGTATCTACAAAAATTAAGCTGTTGGGTTTTTGATGGATGCCTGAAAGCTCTGGGAGAAAAATTCCAATGAAAAACAACCTTTGCTAGCAACAAAAATAATTTCCTCTTCACCAGGAGAGATTAATTCACTTACATTCCCCTCTCAGCCTGGAATTCCTCACGCTCCATCTTTTTCTAATAGTAATCTATTTTATTTTCTTTCTTTGCAAAGCAGGGCAGGGGCCTTGCAGTAAACGGGGAGGGGGGAAGGCTGAACAGATCAGTGCTTTGGGTAAGGATTGGGTGGAAGAAGACAGTGCACAGTGCTTTTTATGAGCAAAGAATAGTCAATAAAACTGGTTAAAGGTAATTATCAAGATTCCTTCCCTCACATCAAATATCAGCACGAGGGACCTAGCTAACACTGGGGATCTCACATGCATGTCCAGGCTGCTGAACTCCATTGCAGAAACCTAGCACGTAAAACCGAGACAGCATCACATGGAATATCTGTAACCCTCTCGGCACTCATGCCCACATGTGCTGATCTGTGTTGGGGTTAGTGGTTGATAAAAAGCAAAACAGAAAAACAATCTTTAAAATCTACTTAATTGCCTGTATCTCCTCTCCATGCAACCCAGAGAATTGTTCCTAGTATCAGCTGACATGGGAGGTGAACCACGAAAAAAACAGGTTTCACTCCAAGTAATTCCATTAGGGCCTGAAATGACTGGGTGAAACATGAGTAAGGGAAATCATCGCAGAAACACAACAGCTGGGCTCTATGACATCACTTGCAGGAATCAAAGGAAATGAGCTTACAAGTTATGCATTAAAGGGTTTTTTTGTTTGTTTGTTTGTCTACTTATAAAGTTACAGTTTGCTTTCTGAATGACAACAACAAAAAAAGCTTTGAAAATTTTGATCCTGATATTTTTCTCTTTTAGGTAAATCGTTTTGCATTTATTGAAGTTGACAAGGAAATAAAATGCCTGAAATCCTTTTTGTTTGCTGTGCATGAAGACAAATTATTCTAGAAGCAATAGTACTGCATGCTTCCAACAAAAATACAGTAGTGCACAATCTCAAAAGTTATGGGAAAAAAAAAGATGCAGTGGTTAACATCTATATTATTGTTGCTGTCATTTGTTTGCATGTTTTGACCTTATTGGATAGCTTATCAGTAGCTAGTTCTTCACAGACATCATGTTTATTGTCAAGGGATATCAAATAAATGACAAATAACTGCTTTTAGAGTTCAAAGAGCAAAAAAATAACACAAGCTAGGATATTTACTGCACAGCCTTCTGCCTCATGTTTAGCTCACTCACTTGTGTCTTACTCCAGGATGTGCCTGAATCTTTAAGCCATAGCCCTGAAGACAAATCAGAAATCAAGGAAGCACTGCAGACAGACAGACTGTTTTCTAGTCCCTCTGTGCTCAGTAGCATGGGTATGTTAGGAGCTGGTTTCAAGGTAATCCACTTAATTATTTAACAAAAAAATATTTCACTAAATAAAGCCATTCCTTACCCTGTTCGTGTTACTGCTGGAGGCGTAAACAAACATTTTTGATGGATTCTTTTTTTATTTAACAAAAACAAAAAAGAAGAGCTATGAAGTCAAAGAGCCTGGATGGGGTTCACCACACTGGAGCCATCATCTGCACTCCCACTTCACCACGAAAAAGAGAACAACACCTCCTGACGAAATTTGTGGCAACAGAAAGTACATCTTGGAGAGGTGACATGATCACCTTCAGGTAAGGTGAGCTCCCCCTGGATTATGCATAGTTTAGACAACTGCTTTGGCCAAAAAGTACAAGAATTTACCTCTACCTGCAGTGCCTCTGCAGCATGGCTCACTCATTCCCGTGGTCGTCCTTGCTCCTGGCTGTGTCCCTGATGCATCTCCAGGCAGACCTTCTGTCCCTGCGCTGCTGCCCAGCATGCCCAGCCTCACGTCTCAGTTTCCATCTCCCAGACCTGGCTGCTGTCTCACAGCGTGCCACCCTTATCTGGTTTATAAGGCGGTAGACTCAAGCAATTTATCATTAAAAAATGTCCACTGTAAAGATTGCTCAATTAAAAAAAAAGAACAACAACAAAAAAAACCTCTGTTCACGAAAAAATTAAGAATGTTCTTAAATCCCAGTGAAAGCAATGGAGCATAAGCATGTGCTGAAAGCCGTCCCTGAAGGGGGGCCTGTTTCCTCGCTCTTCTTAAAACCTGTTTTGGTTGAGCTTGTTGGCAAGAACTTAAAAAGGATAGAGGGAAAAAAACTTTCCTATAAAAGTTGAACTTAATAGACCACTCTAGCATCCTTAATTGCCATACTTTTGTGTATTGATGCAAATACTTACTAATGGACCTTTCCAAGCAAAAGGTTATATTTCATATCAAAAATACACAGCAGAATGAGTTTGCAATGTTGTACACCATAACATTTGGCAAAGTTAATTAACCTAGTGGCTGGAATGTAGAATGTTTTGTTTCCAAATGGAGAATGATTACAATATATTGGGGGCTGCTGTCTTGCCAACTTCCTTTTAATCAACTCTTTTTCTATACGGAATGATGGCCATGAAACATCTTAAACTGCAAGCAACCTCTTCACTCAAGAAAGAACAAGGCAAATATTTTTTTTAAGCGGGTGAAGGAATCCACTGATGTAATAAATGTATCCATGTATTCCAAGTATAACTTGGAGCTGGTCTAGTTATAAACTCCTTAAGATCAAGGTTCATCATAAAACTGGGCCCTACCTTTATTTTCGTAATGGTAGTGGTTGCCACTAGAATTCCTGAACCCCTTCTTCACGCCATCTGGAATGCATACATGAGCAAGTTTATGATGAAAAATATACTGTGCATTAGAACTGGATTTTTTAAGGTAAAAGCAACTACAAAGGCAGTAATGTGCAGGGATTGTACATTTATTTTATTACAAGAACCAACTTGTTGTTTTCCTTTTGGTCTAACCAAGCTGAAGACAGCTCTCAGAAGCAAGCTTTGCAAATGAATACTCTCACATAGCTGCTCATTATATGGTCAAGTTTGTTCTACACTATCTGGAAACTATATGGAAACAAAAAGGACACACCTAATATCTTTATCTACTTAATCCTGACACTGTTTGCTTAATTCATTATAAAGAATTCCATTCTGGTGCAGCTGTTATGTCCAAGGTCAATCTCTGTCAGGTTTTATGCCACATGTTGTCCCAATACCTCAGCATGCATAAATTCTTATGCATAACCTCTGCATAATTTCTGTTGTACTGGGACAACAGGCAACAAAATTCACTTTGGTGACTTCCCTCGATTTTTAGCATAAGTACACTAAATTTTGGTACAACTTAAAATGGTAAAATAAAATTGTAAATTTTGGATTAAGGAATCCCCTAGTTCAGGAAAGTCCTTAGCCACATGCTCGACTGAAAGACCATGTGTCATTCTATGAACAGTCAGTGTCCAGACGTCTTATACTGTTCTGCACCTCACCTGAATTCAAGTCACAGTGAATTAAGATTTTAATCAGGTGTGTGCTTACGTGCTTTCCCAAATGGTATGGAACTAAGAACGTGCTTAAGTCCTGGCTTGGGGCTGTTAAGGGCCACTTTTCCCTCTTTCATCTGAGACTGGAGATCACCCAGCCACAAACAAGTCTTTCCAGCAGAGGTATCTGCTTTGCAATTTCCTTGTTCAGTGCATGAGTATCAGCTTTCTGATGCGGTGAAATCTTGGGGGCAATTCTTAGTTCGCGGGACCAGATTCAACAAAGAAAGGCTCTTTGTAATAGTGCAAGAACCTAACATGCTTCAAAAATATAAGCACTAGGAAGATGAGAGAAGCGGATATTCAGCTGCGTGTGTTCATTCCTTCTCTCCCTAGCACAGCCTACTTCTGCCTCTCTTTGGAGGCTCATTCAAGGAGCTCACCTATGCCCACGTCAAGCAACAATGAGGTAAGACAAGTGATGATGTTTGCAGATGTGTGACCTCACAGGGAACATATTCATTCCTTTGTTCATCTCTTGTTATTGGTGAGCACAGATTTCTTCTTGCCTGTCTTGCCTATTTGAGTTCTTTGGTATGACTCTGCCATAAACATTTCATAAATGGGAATAATTTGACAAAATAAATTCTAAAAATGCTTTGGACGGCATCACGCCAGGCCCCTCAATGTCCCCCAGCAGCACTAGCACACTTGCAGCTGTAAGGTTCCCTGGAGCTCTCCCATCGCCACCAGTCACTGGCTCCTATTGAAATGAGCCCAGCTCCTGGCTGCTCCGAACAGGAAATCTTTCCCAACAGCAGTCCTATTTTCGACAGTAACTGCTAAAGCCGAGCCAAGGCCATGCACAAAAAGCCTAGTTTACCAGATGAATTCCCACAAAACACAAGTGACGCTATTCAGGATCTCATAAGCGGTAGGTCAGGGAATAAGGTGTTAGGACTCCTAAAGTTTAGCAGGAGGCAGCAGCTTGTCCCCTGGCCATAGGCTGCCTGCAGTATTGCAGAGCTAATTGCTGTGCATTCCTCAGCCATGATGTCACTGGATCATGATGCTAACTCTTTCCCTCTTATGGATGGAGGAAACTTGTGGTATATCTCCGAGAAACCCAAAAATACATGTGCTGACCCTTTAAAAAAATATAAAAAAAGATCTTTTACCGTATACCTAGCAGAGCCAAACCAAATGAAGCAGAGGTCTCTGTCCAGCATTTGGAAGCCAGTTAAAATAGGAAATCAGTGTTTCTCTAAATACACAGAGTATATTACCTTAGTCATAAAATTGGGGACTTTCAAATCTAATTTGTTCAGCACTAGCGCTGTTGAAGGCTGGGAAGTGTTCCAGAGGAAATCACCTCCACGCAAACAGAGATTAGCAGCTCCCCATTGCAGACATATGGAAATGATTGCCTATAATCTCCGGTAATTGTGGCTGTATTACATTCAAATCCTGTTTTCAATTTTCTTAAACTTCTAGACTGATTGTGTTATTAAATCATGCTGGCTGATGTGTTTAATAAGGACCTATTAAATGTTTATAAAATTAGGGAAATAAATATGGGCTTTTAGTCAGATTGTGTGATGGATCTGGTAACCTATTGTTAAAAGTACTGCTGGTAAAAACGTGCCTAAAGAAATAGACATAAAGGCTCCCTTTAAAATAAGAAACCCAATATTTGATACAGCGCATTTCCAGAATGATATTTGCAGATGTTAAGAAAGAAGAGACTAATTAGAAAGCTCTCATTCCGTGATGGGGAGAAGCACTCCCTGCGTGGCCACAGGGTCTGGTTCTACACAGCAAGGGCAGCATTGGGTGGCCCCGGGCACCTGCGCAGCTCCAGTGGTGGCGGCTCAGGGCTGCATGTCCCCGGGCTTCTCCAACCACTCGGCCCTGTGGAGCAGCAGCACCTTGCTGCCCCTTCCCTTCCCTGCCTGCCAAAGGTTTTTTGATATAATGATGGAGCTCCGAGGGACCACGACAGAAAAATGTGTACGGAAAAATATTAAAAAAAAATCCAGCAAAGTGTGGAGGGCTCCATATCTCCTCCTTGGCACACCTCCTCTCTCAGCGCTCCCTTTTTGTGCAGTGTTGCCCACAAAAACTTTGTCTCACAGTCAGCAACACTGATAACTCCTTGTCTGACCTTGCTTTTTTGCATGAATCTTCAGTTTTTAACAGTTAACTCTGTGCTTTCTTCATTCTCAACTGCCTTCTACAATGGCTCCCACCTAGCTGTAAGCATGCACAGATCTAACTTGTTTTAAACGTGGTACACATGCTAAAGTAATTTTGTTCTCTGTCTTGAGGGCAAACATGAACCTGTTTTCTCCAGCAAATTAATCTTTTATTTTATTCTATTCTGTGAAGGGGGGTGAAGAGTAAGGGGGAATTATAAATTAATTAATTGTTGAGTTTTTCAGCATAAAATGCACCACACCATTATCTTTGCATAAACACACCGTCTTTTAAAAAATATAACTAGCCCATAATGTTACAGTTACAGAATATTATCAAGTAATGAGGAACTTGTATGGTTCACATTAGAGACTTTGAAAGGTTTGAAGAGAATTGGATATAAGGTTAATATTTGGCAGAGCCTTGTAAATAGCCTGATTGTTATTTTATATTGGCTGAAGTATAAAAATCTGTGTTGCGTGCCAGCAAAAGCCGAGTGGTGTGGCCAGGTAGTTACATGGCTCTGTTGTTAGCCTGTTTCATGTAGGAATGTTCTTGCTCTCAGTAGGTTATTTTTTGTGTGTCTGCTTATACTCAGCTAAAATAGAGCAAGGACCCAGCACGGCAATTATTTTTACTAAATTTTGTTGGTCTGCCCCCAGGGGACCTTCTCCCAGTTTAATTGTTGGAGGGATTGTTGCCTTCTGGGATTTTATTTCAAAATGTTCTTGTTAGAATTTGCTTCCTGAACAGAGTAAGAGCTTTTATTTTTTTAAAAATTTAATCCCTTTCTTAATGCACAGAAAAATGCATAAAATTGTGCATTCTGAAATTAATAGAGGTGTTTCTTGATGCACAGATTTTTAAATTATTTATCTAAAGATATGTTTAGGATTGATTATATTAAAGGGGCATAAATCTCCTATCCCCATCCCCCATACAGGAGGTTTGGAACCCAACTCCCTTTTATGTTAAGACAAACATGGGAGAGATCATTTGTCTCTAGTTGTACATGAAATAGCTTATAATAGTGGCAGCTGAGTACATGAAGTATATGTTAGAACCCCTTTGATATAAATCCCAGCATTGGCCTACAAAGATATTGTATTTATGCATCTGACAGGATTCACCCATAAATAATAATAGGAGAAAAATCCAAATTTATAAGCTGTTATTTCTGGATTTATTTTTAATGTGACTGAATATTCACCCCACTTCTACAGCAACCTCTACATTAAGCAGAACATGGGCAATCTGGTTGAAATCAAGAGAAAGAAAATAAATACTGAAGTGTCCACTCATTCAGCACGTGGGACAAGTTCCGTGCAAGGACAAATATGATCGTGCCACACAATTCAAAAGCAGCTGAGGAGTCCCATACCCTATTTCGCTATTTTTAGATGAGTCTCAGTGTTTGCTTGTTTGGGGGACGCTCTCCCCTTTCTCAAACATATGGCTTTTCCCCCCATTGCCTTAAGGTAAATTTACAGGCTGTTTGTGAGATGTTTGTGGGCTAAATTTCATCTTGTGTAGATGGGCGTCCTCAGATGAAATCAGAAGAATGGTGCTGGGGTCTCGCTCACAGCCTCTCTACCTGCCCTTTTATTTTAAAGAAAAGAGTAGATGAGGTCAGACTTTACTCCCTCGCTTCCTCCTTCTGAACTACTTTTTGCAGCTAATGCAGCATCTGTAATTAATCTGATAGTCACTGCCTCCTTCTTCTTCTTCCCATCTTTTTCCTGCACCCTTAGGGAGGTTTGGAAGCAAAGCAAGCTAAACATGAACATGCAGGTAGCTAAGTTCACCCTATAAGTCAAAGAACTTTTTTTTCCGCTCAAAATAAAAACAGTGTGTAGGCTGAAACTCTGAAAGGTAAATAAGACCCTTGAGCCTTTAAAAAATAAACTCATCAATTAGAGCACTTGAGAAGCCGGGATGTCCACTGTCAGGTCTAATGTTAACAGTTTAGCCTGCAGACTGGTCTTGTTCATTAATTAATCATGAAGCAGAACTGGAACCCTCAGCCCTGATCTTTAAACCCTCCACCTCCCAAATGCCTGCCTCGATGCCTCACAGCTTCCCTAAGTCATGAGCTTGCAGTGAGCTTGCAAGGCCTCAGCCAAGCTCCCTGCAGATGAAAGCCCACATCACAGAGCCACCACATGTAATGCAACGTAATTTTTTCCAATTAGCTGCCTCTCTTCAGAAAAGGCCTGAGGCACATGCAGCAGACAGATCCCTAGAGAGCATGGTCCATCTAGGTAGGCTTGAGATCACTGGTGGGTCAGAATCAGAATCAGGATGTGTGAGCAGGTATAAAAAGCAGGGATGGGGAGAGCTCACCACACAGCCAGCCCTCGATATTCCCGGCTCTCACGCAGTGAAGAAACATCAGAAGTTCACATTATTATGCAGGACAAACAAAACTCAAACAACTGCAGTTTAAAAATCTCATCTCATTTAATACTGAGAGTAGAAAAGAACCAAACAGAGGAGTTAAAAAAATTAAAACCAGTAAAAGACTCGTTTTGGTACTTTCTCAAGTTCTACACTGTTGTTAGTGTCAGAGCATACTTTAAGGATGCTTTTAGGGTTTGAGGTTTTTTTTTTTTTTTTTTTTTTAGCATGGAAATAGCTGCCACACTTACCGAGGAGGGCAGGATGCTGGCGGCAGCCCCTGGAGGGGAGCACCCACAGCACCCTCACCCCGCTGCACACTCCTGAACCCAGGGCACACCACTCTCCACTCTTTCCTGAGTCACACACCTGAAAGAAAAGGGTGGGAACTTACCCATACAGGTCACCCATGTGATGGGGAGCACTAAGCAGGGAATATCCACATGGTTCCTTGAACATAAAAAAGCCACTCAGGCATAATTCATTCAAAACCACTTTCTGTTCTTCATAGATTGTTTCTATTATTTCCTTCAGATTTCTCAGTTGCCAGTACTGCAATTGGGACTCTCATTGCACACGTACCAGCAACACCAATGGCAACTTTTGCACTGAACATGGCCAACTGCAACACTATGCTGGGACTGGAAATGTCTTCTCTGGACCCAGTGCTGTGGGGCTACACCTGACTGCCCAGCACCTCCCTGGATACCCAACAGCAGGCTCACATTAGACAAACCACAGTGGTGGGCAGAGGGGAAGAACATGCAGCCTCAGTGAAAGGAGAAAATTTATGGGATCTCAGCCATCTGCTGAGAACCTCTGCTCTGGTGACTTCACAGACTTCAGAGGGGTTACATTTGTGTTGAGGATGAAGGCTGAGGGATGGAGAAAAACAGCACAAAACATGGTGATGGACCCAGCTGTCACTTGGTGATGCAGCCCTTTACCCAGTTCCTGGGGGATCACAAAGCATCCTCAAACAGGGCATCCCAGAAATAAAAAGCTTAGCAGCTCTGCCAGAGAACAAAACACTGCCCTGAAAGGACAAGTTATGAAAACAGGGCTGTTTGCGTATCCACAGCACCTGCAAGGAGAAAAGAATCTGGGTATCAAATACATGTCCTGGGAAAATCCAGGGTGGGGCATGTGTGTGCGACTGTGGGAAGTGGTGATATTTGGTATATATGGCTGAGGCTGTTTGGGGACGGTGTGCAGAGCTTTATTGCTTTGGCTCAGCTGTTGAATTGCACACATGACAGCTAAAGGCTCTGAGAAAGAGGGGAAGGATGGAAAAGTGAAAGGTGGGGAAGCTTCAAGTTTTATGTCAGAGCAATGTCAGGCTGCAGAAGAGAGAGGGATGATGTAATAGGTAGGTGAGAGGGGGAGAAAGGAGTTTAATGGGGAACCGTAAAATTTCAAATGCAGTATTTTATTACAGCATTGAAACCAAAGCTTACAGTTTAACAATAGGATTGGCATGGAATCGCATAGTGGCGTGAGCCAGTAATGCCAGGAGGATTTATGATTTTTTCTCTTTTTTATTTTTTCAGAGGGAAAGCCTCAGTCTTGTTTGGGTTGACAAGCCTCAAGCCTGGTAAACTGGAGTATGTACAGAAATGTTAGCCACTGGAAATCTGCCTGGGCTTACCATTCCCGGGGAGGGAGCTACGCTGTTGGGTATTTTATGGCATCTGTTGTTTCCTTCAGATGCAAAAGGAGAAAAGTGCTAGCGAAACAGGAGCAGAGCTACCTGTGGTCAGGCATCCTCTGCTCAGGAAGGGGCTCCCACTGGAGGTGCCTCTTTGAGAGCTGGGAGTCTTCTCTAGGCTGCCCCAAGCCCATCTTCAAATGACAGAGGTGCTGCCAAGAAAGCCTTGGGAGCCCAGACAGGGTGGAGCTGGGCCCTTTATGAATCTGGTTTGTGGCCCAGAGCATTGTACAATAATAAGCAGCATGTGTGGTCGTGGGAGGCTTTTCCCAGCCTCAGACCCAGGGATTGAAATTGTTTCCTGCGCTGATGGTCAGTGCTGGATCTACAACCATGTCAGTGCCACCTATGCCCAGGGACTTTAGCAACAGCTGACACCATGGGAACTCTGTGGATAAGAGTCTACAGAGAGTCTATAGGAATCTACATGGCAGAAAGAAATGCTGCACTGGGCATGGCAAAAATTTATTGAAAAAATCTCAGAAGTGAGTAAAGTGGGTCAGTGTATTGGGAACACACGTTTGAAAATGGACTCACAGTGTTCCTGCCTGTATACAGATTAGGAGGGCAACTTTGCACTGAGTATTTTCATTCCTTCTGATTTATATATAAAGCCACCAGCCACTGTCCCACTGGCACAGAACAGCAAGGGCTCACAGCTCAGCCTCTACGCAGCCCCACCCAGCAGCAGGCCAATGCTCCATGCCCCAGGCAGACCTGCACAGGAATGCACTGACAACCCCATTTTGCAAACATCAGAGCAGATTGCAAACAGCAGATCCTTAACCATAGGTGAGCAGAAAGATTATTTCAATAAAGCATTTGATGCAAGGAGTTAAAATATCCAGGAAAATTAAGAGCTACACTCCACTAAATTTGAGAAACATTCACAAAACAGGAGCCAGCCAGGCAGATAGCGGTACGCACCCCGGTACATCCTATTGCGTACCATAAAGTGCATCAACATGTGCATTCCTTTCCAGTGGGCAGATTGCTTTCAAATGCTTTTACGACCTGGGTGACCACAGAGAGCAAAGCAGAAGCCTTCCCTTTCCTTTCCCTGCTCTTGCAGAGGGCACACAACGCTACGGTTCAACTTTAGTGGAGGACCACACTGTGGGGACGCACCCGCCACCTCTAGCCAAGTTTCCCCCATAGCTCCTGAACATGACACAAAAAAGAGACACTTCAGCTGCCTGTGCTGCACCTTGCTTTGATCTGCTCATGACTTACAAATAAATACATAATAATAGAAATGTAAGTCCCACAACACCGCGACCACTGTTTCTTGGAGGAACAGTGAGCTTTTGCCACAGCTGGGCGACAGATGAATGTCCTGAATGAAAAGACTCAGCAAAGAGAAGGCAAACCTTGATCCAAAGGGAGCTGTGGGACCTGGGCCACCAGGCAGCAGGAAGTTCCCTGAGCCTCCCCCATGCACTGTGCACAAGGAGGGGCTCCAGGGATGTCTGTTCAGCAGTAGACCCGGAGGCCCCAGGACCCCTACTGTGCCACGGGAGATGCTGTCCCCTCCCTGCTACTGGCAGCAGCAAGGTGACGTTCTGCAGAGCAGCTTGCCGTTCTCCAGTTTCCCTTAGTGACCAAGCTACATATGTTCAGAAAACTGAATTTATGTCGGCAGCTTGTTGTTCCTAGCCAGAAGATTCAGTCTGATTTGTATATAGCTCTGCATAAATTCCTCGTTAACCTTTACAACCATCTGGAGCGAGAGTCACTCCTCGCATCACAGCCGACCGCAGCAATGGCAACAAGCGTAACCGAAACCGCCGGGGCTTTATGGGGCCGTGCCGGGTACCCTGCCAGCACCGCAGCACAGCCGGAGCCCAGACCCCTCGGCAGGGAGCTGCTGCCACCGTCCCGACCAGCCCCGTGTGGGGGAAACACACCCCGGAGCGAGCCCCGCGGCGGTGCCTTCCCCAGGGATGGTGCGGTTATCGCTCACCTCCCTCCGCAGCACAAACCCTCTACCTTCTGTCGCTCTGTTGAAGAACAGGCAGTCGCTTAATGCGAGGCTGCCGAAGCTCCGACGGCAGCCGCGTGCTTAATGCTTCAATTTCCACATTTTATTTTATATGTAATTTAAAGCCCATGGTGCCTTAATTGTAAAATAGGCCTTATTAAAATAATAGCTCGAGAAGCAGTGGGGTACCCTGCGCAGTGGAATGAAGCTTTCTATCTTAACTGCTGTTTACGAGGATTTAAAAGGGAGATACAACCAAAATAGAACTGTAGAGATGTTTCAAATGTGAGCGATGGACCAAAGACCACTGGATAATTAAGCCTCCTTCCTTTTCCTTTCCTTCACATCACCATGCTATTTCTCGCTCTCTTTAGATACCCACAGCACACCCTTTGCTGCATTTATGATTGATGATGCAGTGTGGATACTTTGGTACCGGTGAGCAACGTGGGGTTTTGATTAATGATGCTAGTGGCACTCCCAGAAGAGCAAATGGCAAATAATACTGTTATCAGAAAACAACTAACATGATGAGGAATACAGCACAGCCCTTCAAGTTTGGAGAAGTCTTTCTTGTCTAAAATCACCCATCTGCTGCCCAAGCCATACTTTTTGGAGATTCTCCATGACCCCTATGGAGATGGACAGCACGGTCACCAGACTCTGATCTGTCTTTATACTCCCTCCACCTTGGGCTGTGCAAGGGACAGGCACTGTCCCAGTGCAAGCTGGGGGTCCCTCAGGGCTGCTGTGATTTATATTGTGCCTCAGGCATCCCAGGTAATGAATGAACTGCCATCAGCTGCTTTGTCACACCCAATTGTGTGAGAATCAAGCTCACCTGCACACAAACCATGCATTGAGTTTGGCCAGATAGTTTCATTTCGGCCTCAGCTTGCAGTGCTCCAGATGCACTGAGGTGTTCAAAGATTTTTTTTTTTTTTTTTGGTTTTCCCACCTGCTGTCTGTGCTGTACCCACTTCTCAAGTCTGCAAGGCTTCATTGCCCACTCAGAGGGCATGTGCCTTCTTCCTGTCAGACTTCCCTCAGATGTTTGTATGCTCCTAGACTGAAGGATGAAGCGGGAGGTGCAGTGCCTGAGGGGTTTGCATGCTGTGGCTTCTGCAGCCTGCTCTACTGCCAGCATGGTGTTCGTGCTGCAGAGCTGGGTGACCACGCTGCTCCTGCACTCATGGCAGCCCCACTGACTGCTCTCCTGGTGATTAGAAGCCCTTAAAACCAGAAGAACCAAACCAAACGAAAAAGCATCTGTGGATGCACTTCAGCAACATCAGCAGATCAACCCTATGTAGGAACTGCCTGGGCCTGAAGGCCCTCTTGGCTCCTGGTCATTTGTCCACTCTGGATGTCCCTACGCTGCCAACGAAGGACAGGCCCACTTCCTAACATGACCAGGCAGCCCACAGCCCATGCTATGAACACGCTCGCAATTTGCATCCAGAAGAGCCACAGGGACCTCAGAGACCCCCTGCCCTCCTCTAGCCCAGCAATGCTGCCCTGGCACCTCTAATTGCATGGGAGCATGGACACCCTTGGGGCTGCCACTGGGTAACAACCCAAAAAACACAAACCACAATGAGCTTGTGTCCCTGCACTGTCTGAGACCTCATGGTTCAGAAGCCTTGGAAAAGGTGGCAGGGGCTCCTGTAGTGCCAGGGCTGCCCATGGGGACCCTCCTGGGTGGACCCCAGAAAAGGCAGGTGCTGGCAGCACCTGTGTGCTGCCCACAAGATCCTTCCCCCAGGGTCACTGCCAACTTTCCAAACCAATCAGCAGATTCACACAGCTGTTATTTAAAAATAAAATAAAAATAATAAAGAAAACCCACAGGAGAAATATTTCTTTTTTTTTTTTTTTTTTTTCATCCTCTAAAAGTAACATTTCCCCTCCCAGCATTCACACTGGCCAGAGGCCCACTGTTGGATTATTTAGTCTGACTCCTGAGGCAGGAACAGATTTACGATTCAAATTCTCATGAAATGGCAGGGCTAGGAACTTTATCAAACTTTATATTATTGCAAAGAACTGATTCCCAGGAATGACCCAAGCCAGCTACCTTTAAAGCTGTGATATCTCTACTGTATGAAAAAAACTATTTTATGCTGTCTTTCAGAGGTGTTTAAAATGCATTAGTGTTTTTCCCCACCCCTTGTACACTGACAGAACAACTAAGGCCCCACAATATTTAAGGAGAGATATTAAAAACCAGTCTGAATACTTCTAAAATTAATTTTTAAAATGAAAAATACCTTAAATGAAAACATTTCTGAAGGATGTGCTTCAACACAGCACAGGATGTAGATGCAGAACGCGCTCAAGAAGAGGGACAAAGCCTCATCCTGCAGATCAGGCACACTGTAATGTGTACAGGGGTCTGTAATGAGGGCTGCTAACAAGGTAGTCCAGAACCTAGCCATTTCCAACCAACAGCCACCCTACAGTGAGGAGTCGCAGAGGGGCCTGAAGGCACAGGTCTGGGGCAGGAGGGATGGTTGCTGCTGGTAAGTAATTTTACCCCCTCCAATGCGCTCTGGGAGCTGGTACAAAACTCCCAGTGCACCCCACTGTGAAAAAGCCCAGTAGCCAGCTTCAGTGACTGAGTGATGACAGTGACTGACAACAAGTTTAGCATCAGGAGTTAATAACTGTGCATCTATATGATATTTGCGTGTTTATTTGTACACTTACATGCTGACATACAACATATCTCCAGGCAAAGATCTTGGTAAAATTTTGGACAAATCATTTTGTTCTTAGAATATAGCAAGTCATTTACAGTAGGTGAAATATTTTCCAAATATATTCGACCTCATTAAAAAAATCCTGATTTAGTGAATGTTTCAGATTTTTTTTATTAATATTTTTTATTACACTTACGTCCCAATTCGCTAATGAACCCTGAATTAGACTAGACAATTCTTAAAGGGGAAGATATAAGAAAAATATAACTGAAACAGCAAATGGGTCCATTATGAACTCTGCAAATTAATAGCAGATCCTCATTTTTAATGTCTTCCATAAAATGGCTGTTTGGAGGGAAGAGAGGAGAAGAATAATTTTTCTTTGACCTGTTCTGGCCAAGCTTTTCTATAAAACAATATAGCATCACTGTAATGTACCTGGGATCCAAAATAAATCTGTCTGCCTCGCAATATCTCTACAAGAATTATCAGTAATACTGCATGTTCCAGATTCAGATGGTTTTAATCAATCTTTTAGTATCTTACATGTCAGCCCATTAAGCCAGAGATGATCACTTGGACTCTGAACTACCTCTTTCTTTGTAAAATCATCTTGAGTAATATTAAATCATGTTGTAGGATCCCTGGAATTTCTGGGTTTCATCAGCATTTACCCTCATTTTTCACATGGTAAAGTTAAGGAAATATCTGGTAACATTTTAATTCCACGTTATTCAATGTGGCTTATATAGGTGTGGTGCAATCGAGTCTTACACAGGAAAAGCTGATTTTAAGCCCTGGCAGAGCGATTATCTGACTCCCAAAAGATATGGATATAAATTTCTCCTAGGCACATCTGCCCGGTCTGCTTTTAATTTTGAAACACCAGCTTTAATTTAGAAACTGTACTTTGAGCTCTCCCTTTTGTGAGCAAGAATGACATAATTTGCTGAGCAAAGACCCAGAGCCAAGCTTTTTGTCTTAAGTAATCAATGAGTAGGAACCAACAGACAAATGTTCCCTCACTAATTCCCTGCCTTCGCAGGTTATTGCCCCACGTGGGTCATAGCTTAATGGGGAGGCTGCTCTATGCCACACAGCCCTCCCCTCACCTTCATCGCTGCCGAGATCGCCTCCTCTCACATTCTTGACCAGCTTCCCTGTGGCAACAGCAGCCACGGATCACATGGAAAACTAATATTAGGAAAGTATTTTATGTATCTATAGCTGTCTTTTAATGACATTCACCAGCTGGAAAGGAGGAGGCCTGCCAGCACCGTGTGATCAATCAGATTTGAGGAACTCCAGCAAGTGCTCTCGAGACCACCAGCAAGCCCTGCTCCAGCATCTCTGCTGGGCTGCAGATCCTTGGGACGAATCAGGCTGATAGAGTGTGTTAGCCTGGCCCTTATCATAGAGGGACCTTGAATTTTGCCCAAGGCTGGGGCTGTTGCAGTGTACAAATAAATAGTGCTGATTCTTAGATCACAGTTCAGAAATTTCTGTTCTACATCAGCTAGGCAATCTGTGAGCATGGGACTAATTATGAACACCCCATATAATAAATTTAGTGTGCCAATCAGTTTTTCCAGAGGACAAAAGAGACTACAGAAGCCAGTCCTTGGCTATCGGTTGCAGCAGACCTTCAGATCTCTCCTTACAACAAAATGCTGTCAGACAGAAGTTCTGGCGTTTGCAGGAAGACCTACCTGCACTCGGAAAATTGCAAAGATCAGCTCATATGGAAAAGATCATGATCGAAAGGTCCAAGCAAAGCAATTTTCTGCTTCCCAAAAGATGTGGATATAAATAGAACAGTGCCTGAAAATGAGCAGGCAGCAATGAAATACAAACGCAAACAGAGAGCAAGTCTTCTAAAGCAAATAAAATTTTTACTATATTTGTCCCCAAACACAGTGTACCAGACCCATCAGGCAATGCAAATTCTTCTCTACCCTGCTGCCCCAGCTCCTGTGACAAGCAAGGGAGGCCAAACATGACCACTGTGTGCAGTAAGTTTGAGCCATTATTCTGCCTAAGTTCAGGCTGACCTAAGGAGCAGTAATTCGACAGAAGTGCACATTCCTGTGACCACGTTATCCCTGGGAAGCCATGCCCCACCGCTGCAACCCTGAGCATCTATGTACATCCTGAGGAGAGTCCCTGAGGAGACGCTCCAAAGTTGCTGCGTGAGCATCATGCCAACCTCTTCTTTTAACATCGAGGGGTCTTCAGCCATCTTATCCGTAACTCTAATTGCTCTGACAAGTTGTGGAAATACACGTCATTTAATGTGTAAACCTATAAAATAATCATTTGCTGTCTGTGCGCTTGATGCTCAGACTGATGAAATTTCATGAGGGAGAAAGCTCCACTGTTTTACTGGATTTTTTTGTGTTTTGTTGTTGTTTTGTTCCCCTCCTCCCTTTTTCTCTAAAAGAGAATTTTACAGCTACTCTAGGAGTTCACATCTCTTGGTCTTCAAGCATTCAAGCATCCATCACTATTTTTTACCCTTTTCCTACCTGCACAGATTGTATCTAAAATATTTTGAGTCTTGTTTCTACTTCTTATGATTTAAAGTTTCCAATTTCTTTCTTTCCAGCTGAGTTGAAATTCACATTCAGACACAGAATAGGGTTTGCAAATACTCACCATTTACAGAGCAGTTTTGACAGTGAGAAGGCAGGAGGATGGAGACTGCTTCACCAGCTCTCTGCACTAATATTATTTAAGCAACAGAACTTAAAAATCCTGTCCTCATAATTGCATAACCTTGAATAGGGACAACAGGAGGCCAAGATAAACATGTAACAGGATGAAACACTTGAGAAAGAAAGCCCATATGAAAGCAATCCCAGCAAAACATTTGTAAATGGTAGAATTGCCTTAAAACTTCTCAAAAAAATTCTAGCAGTTTTGAAAAAATATATATTTCTCAAACATGAGGGCTTTTTTTCCTCCTTTTTTACAAAGTAATTTGCTTCAACTAACTGAAAGGATAAAAACTCAGGTGGGAAAATCCTTTGGGGTTTGTTTAGCAGGTTTTGTTTCAGCTTCTGTGGGTTTTGTCTTACATTAAAATTGAATATTTTGCCAAATTGTATAAATAATAAATAAAATCCTCAAAGCCCAACAAGTAAAACTAATATAATCAAAGATCACTTTCAGAAAACTTATATTCCTTAGCCGTCTCTATGGTATTCAAAGGAGCACAAGCATAACACGTGCTGAGGGCAACCCCTGCTCTGCACACATCCTTAGGAAAGGGGTTGCACTGTGATTTTCTTTCAAAACAGTGGCAGTGCAGTATTGCTGATGCCTTCTCAAGATAGCTTTACCCAGAGTCTCTTAACAGATTTTCAGAGCTCTCCAAAGGATCGATTTACAGACTGCTTGAACAATGCTTGTAGCTAAAGTGAAGATACAGTGTCTTTTAGTAGATAGTAGCATTAATATATCAATTAATAGTATTACAACAGGATAATAGGTTTTGTGCAAAAGGGGTTGCAGAAACCAAACTCAACAACAAAACTACGAGCAGAGCTGAATGACTGTAGGACATAAGGGAAGTCTGGAATCAGAAGGGATTAACAAACTACTCCAGGACTTAAGGAGTCTTAGAGAAATAGCAAGATTAATTTTTCTGAATCGCTGAAGCAACTCCAGAGGAAGCTTAAATGATGAATGAGTAGAGATGATGATGTGGATAATGAGAGCATCCACAATGACATTATGCAGGGACTGTCATTTTCCCTGTGTTTGTACAGTGCCTACAGTCAGGGGACCTGACCCAGCTGACTTCCTCTAGGAGCTACTGCAATCCAAATAACAAATAAAAATAATGGGATTAAATCTGAATATGCGATGTATGCCATCATGCTGCAGGGCATATCCAACCTACCAAGTGCCTGAGGGGAAGGTAGGGAGGAAGAGATTTTCCCCATAGGCAGGTCATTCTGTGGCTGCTGTCCCTGAGGTTTCTTGGATCCTTCTCTGAAATGTCTTGACTTGTACTCTTCAGCATGAGAGCCAGGGTACTGAACTAGATGGACAAGCCATCTGATCCACCATGGCAATTCCTGTGATCTCACAGAGCTGCTATGAATAATTCAGATTTTCTGCAAGAAATCCCTTGCACTTCATGAAAGTCAACTGGTGTCTCCAAAAGAAAAGATCAAATAACCTCTCTGCAACTCTGTCATCACCACAATTTAGGTGTCATGTCTATTGCCAGTTTATGGGTGCACTACTGCACAGGCTGTTAAAATGAAATGCAATTAAAGTTATGATTTGATGACATAGAGGGCTCAGTTAAAGAAAACCTAAACCAATAACTTTGGTTGTTCAGCAATAAAAGACAACCCTAGCTTTTAGTGAATCTGCATAAAATGATTATTTCAGCCTTGTTCCTCATCCTTTCTGAACACACCCAGCAGGAGAGGAAGGACAAGGAGGGAGAATCTTCTTCAGTTTGTGTCTTTCTTTCAGGAACCCCAATCTGGTCTGAGTGAAACCTTCTGAGAGCATCTCTCACTCCTAAGCCCTGTGGCTGGCTCTCAGGTGACTGGTGGCCAGCCTCCACTGGGCAGTGGAGCCCTCTGTTCGCTAGTCCCATAGGTGCTAAGTATCCCAGAGCACTGCCTGACATAGCCAACAGCTGCACGGGTGGCATGGCCAGGCTTGCATCGAGCAAGATCTCCTGCCTGGCTGAGTTGCTCTTTGAATGGAGTTACTCTGCCTCCAGCTGTGGGGCGGCTATCATGCAAACTTCTCTGGGATCTCTACTGTATGATCCCACATATCTGAGGAACAGATCTGCGAATACACACCTCTAGTCTGTCTCCCAGCTATACCAGAGAGTGATGGGAAGGAGCAACAGCTTGGCATTGGGGCCTCAAGATGCAGGCTTTGCTTCTAGCCTTACCACTGAGTGCTTGCACAGCTATGGACAAGTCACACCGGCTCTCTGCGCTTGGCTTTCCCCTCTTGCCACTTTTGCAGGTTGACGCAAAGCCAAGCTGAGTAGTGCCTTAGTCCCAGGTTCTTTCAGTTGCTTGTAATCCAAGCAGCTAAGCAGAAACTGATCAAATGTCCACAGACAGCAGCCTGGTCCTGTCATACCTTCATGAGGCTGCAGTGAAGCTCCCCAACAGATGACAACTTGCAGCTAGGCCAAAGCACTTTGGTACGTCTTAGGAGCTGAACCATTTGGAGCTTGCAGTTGGTTAACCTGTTAATGGTTCCATGGGGATTCTCACGTTAGAGCTATCCTCTTCCCTTTCCTTTCCCACACACATATTCATGTGGAGACAGAGGGAGTTGCACAGTGCCTCTCATCATCCTCTGTGACCTGTTGCATGGTAGTTACTCACAGCTTCAAGATCTTATTAAAATATCTTTAAAAAGTACTGATTTAACTCCAAAATGCTTGTGAGAAATAAAAGCTTCAGACAATTAGAAAAGTTATTCTGAAACTTGGACACCTACTAAAAGGGAAAAATATCACTAGAGCACTTCTGAAAATATGTCTTGAGGTCACACTTCTGAAATAGTTTTGGAGAACTGCGAGTAGAGGAAGATCCAGTAAGGAATTTCCAGTCTCCAGAGTAAAATATAGTGAATAAAGAGAAGGTTTAATGACTTCAGAACTTTGGCAAGGATTAGAGTAGCTAAGTATCTCTTGAAAAAACATAAATAAATGTAAGTTTATGAATTAGCTGTATGGAAACGTATAAGAAAATATAGGAGGTAGAAAAACACTGCCAAATTATTTATGGCCTTGAGGAATGGACATCTGCAAAGCAGGAATCTGGTCTATATTCAAGGCTGCCTTGTAGAGACAAATATTTGTCTACAATATACACATTTATATGCAGACACAGGATTATGTGCACATAGGGCCTCTGTGTCTTTACCTTGAAGAAGCTTAAATTTGATATAAAGTCAGAATGTCAATGAAGAGAATAAGAAAACCTTGTAAAGGCAGTTAATGGAAAATGCTTATGTTGGGATAATATAATTGGTCCCTGCAGAGTATTACAGGTTAGGGCAAAATGTTAGATAATGACAATGGAGAAGAAGAAATGAATACACAGGAATTTTCTCCCTTTTCTTAAGAACAGCAAGTCCCATCCCAGGCAGGAGAAGGGGAAGCTTGTGCAATGAGTTCTTACCTCTTCTTGCAAGCAGGGACCAAGAATCAGAAAATTTAAAGAACTACTTACTTTCCCCCTGCCCAAGAAACTTTCGAGGAGGAGTATGTGGGGATCTCAGTGCAGCTCAGTGGAAACTGAACAATGTCTCCAAGGGGGTCACAAAATCTCAGACCATGACCCTCTGTCTCTGAGGANTGCAGAACTTTTTTTTTTTTTTTTTTTTTTTTTTTTTAATCATCATTCCCTCTGCCAGCCCCCCTGGGGCAATTCTACCAGTATATTACAACGACAATCTGTATCTCAGTATGGTTACTGGATTTTTTTCTTCAGTTTTCAGTCTTCAAACATGAAGAATTTGGCTTTCTTCCACTGAAGTCAAGATGCTACCACTGACTTAAGGTGAATCAGAATCAATTCACCTACCCAAACTCCCCAGATGAATGTGCACGCTCACAAACTACAAAAGCAAAAAATACCTTAGGGTATTGTAAAGTGGAGGTCCTCAGCAGGAAGGAAGGGTGGCTTGCAGGCAGAAATGACCTTTGTGAGTCTGTGTCTGCCTCGGTATGCAACACGTCTGTAGCATATATTCAAGACAGATGAAGAGCTTAGGAAGTATAGAAACAAGGATTCAGAAGTGTCTGCTAGTATGCATAAAAACAGCTGCTTAAAAATAATGTTTAGGGTTTGCTTTTACGCAGTGACAGGAAAGGAATTCAGCGTCAAAGTTTCTTCAGCATTTAGCCACATTATTTTGCTCCAAAGCATGCTGTGCTCTGATCCTTAATTATTATGATGCCTTCTCAAACTACAAAACCATCCATACAGATCTCTTCACACTACCTACCAATAACAAATGGATTTGCTGAGATAATGACCCTACCATTTGAGCTGGCCTGCATATAACACATAAAAATTAATAAAAATAATAATAATTCAGGACAAATGCAATATGCAAATTGAAACCCCACCACAAAAATTTTTCGCGTTAGTTTTAATATTTCCCAGTCCTTCCAGACACACAGTACCAATGACTCGATCTGAAGTGATACGAGTCAATCAAACACCACCCTCAGTTACAGTCACAATCTGTTGCAATGCAGGGAGTGTGACTGAAACAGTCTCTGCTGCCCAAACTACGAGCTCTTTGGGGATGCATCTTCTGCTGGGGCTTGTGAGAGACAACATACTGTCAGCAGTTAAATAATATATCCGTATCATCACCATATAAAAAATACAGCCAAAAATCTGTTCACATGGAGACTGGTGCATTAATTGTCACTTGGATACTCCTAACAACTTTCTCTCCAGCTGATATTCTCAGCTGAACCTTGCCCACAGCTCGGTGCCTCCGTCTCCCTCCCTTGCTTTGAGTTTGCATCTACCCGGACTGTATGCTTAGCAGAGGAGAGCCTGGCTCTGAAGGTCGGTGCATTCAGGGGTGGGACTTCTTCTCAGGCAGAATCTTGTTATTGCAGTCAACGATCCAGGTTCTGCTCAAAACGCTATTGTGGGACTGTGACTTTTCAGAAGCTAAGCAGGATCTTTGAAGATTAGCAACAGAAAGTAATGTGAACCAACAGAAGGAAGACTAGGGGGCGACTCACCAGGAGGAAGTGCATCCAGAATTGACCCATAGGGATGAAAACTGGTCTCAGCTGGATTGCTAAACCGCTAGCTAAAAGAAAATCATATACATTTATTGTAGCTCATGTCATGAATGTAAGCCACAGGTGTTCTCATCTTTCCATTTTCAGAAGTTGGTTCAATATTTAGCATATGCTTGTAGCATTTTTTTTCTCCATAAGTCAACGGACTAAAAATCAACTCTTTTCTCTGTAACATCACAGGCTGGAATGGAAGAGCTTGCTGCTGTATTGTAGCCTAGACAGCTACTTTTGTCTCTTTCACTGTTTCTTGCTTAAGAAAACAGTAAAGAAGAGTGGAAAAAAGAACTACATGAAAGAAAAGAAAAAGATAAATGGAAAAGGAAATCTTAATAAGGTTCTTTTTTCTTTTCCTTTTTTTTTC
>VXAV01005460.1:187194-198482 GCA_013399715.1 Alectura lathami | reverse complement strand
AAAAAAAAAACACAACAAAAAGAAACAACAACAAAATAAAATAAAAAAAACCTCCTTAACCTCCTTAACCTCCATGCTGATGGCCTTTGGCTATGACTGGAACAGGTCTGAGGGGCAGCCTTGTGATAATCATAATCGTAAAGGAGGAAAAAACCTTTGTCCCTTTTGTGTCCAAACATGTGCAGGTCCTGGCATCTCTGCATGCTCGCAATAGAGGACCTATCTTAATCATTCTGTAAAAGGTCTGGAACCTGACACTTATCTTGGACACTCAGTCCTAACCAGCAGGACTTGTCTCTGATGGTCTCCTTTCAAGACAAGTGTCAGCAGGTGATGAACTTTGTATTTTTTCACTCCTGCAGCTTCAGAGCCTGGATGTCTGTATCTGCAGAATTTATGAATGGTAAATGTCAAGCCCTTTGTTTTTCTCATACCTGTAGTTCTGGTGTCAGAAAAAAAAAGGAAAGAGGAACAATACTCTTCTTCTGTCTGTTATTTTACAAGTTTTTACAGTGAAGGAATTGAGCTGTACTGCTTGGAGGAGAAATAATACTATGCAGCAACACGGATACCACTATGCACGCAACATGTTGGTCTGGCATCCTCCTTGCCCTGCCCACTGAGCTGTACTGGTCCACCTGAGAACTATGTGTGATATTGCAACTGCACACCTTGCAGGGCTCAATTGTACTAAATAATTATTTTTAACTTTTATGTTGATTTTAATGTTTGTGTTAATTAGTTCCACCTCATAAGGCAAAGGTCTTGTAATTGCACATCGTGGGACCTTCATTAGCTGTGCAGACTGTTTTCTCAGTTCAAACTATCTTCAGTAAGTGCTCTGTGGTCACTGTATAAGGATCACAGAAGGGATTACTGAAGGGATGATGAAAATTGTACTGTAAACCCATCCTTTCAGTGAACTAAGAACTCGTGTTGGTCTAACACAACTGGACAAAGCTGAGATTTAGAACAGTCTTGGCTAAAGCAAAGCAAATTATTTAGCATGAATGGTTTAGCCCTTATGCTTGTTTCTGAATCATTTTGCTCTGTGGATTGACTCTAGTAACAAATTTATGCTAACATATTTCAACTGGAGTAGCCTGTGAAATATTTAATCATAGAATCATAGAGTGGCTTGGGTTGGAAGGAACCTCAAAGATCATCTAGTTCCAACCCCCCTGCCATGGACAGGGTTGCCAACCACTAGCTCACTAGATCAAACTGCCCAGGAACGCCTCCAGCCTTTATTCTGCCTTTGATTAGTTCTTATACAGTCCCAGTTCAAGAACACTGATCTCCAAATACACACTTGAGGCTCAGGTATCTCAAAGTCCAGAGAAAAACCCGAAGATGATCATCACAGACTTCCAGTAGAACATAAGCACATCCTTAAAGGCTTGACTGATTCCAGATCACCGCATTACTGAAGCTGTACAGTACAGGTTTCTCCTCTCCTGGTGAGTCACTCTGGTGGTGAATGACTGCATGCCAGAGCATCATCTCACCTTCCTTTGGGAACCCCAGGCTTTGCCCTCCTGCAGACCTGCTGGGACAAAGGCCAGCCCAAAGCACCAACCCTCTTCTCACGCAACAACACGTGCTCCTGTTCCCCCAGCAGCTGTGAAACAAATGCAAAAACACCTCGTTTGCACGGAAGCTTGTTGGAAGGAGAACAAGCAGGGAATAGAAATATGATCAGATTGCTTATTCCTTTGAACCAACACTTCTACTGGCACATCTACTGCTGCTCTGAGCAGCTGCCATAAAGTCATTTCGTAAGCAATTTCTTTTTAAACTCAGATCCTGAAGACATCATAAATGATCATGGCCAACATAGCTGGTATCTTTTCCTGGAGACAATCAGACACCACCATCGCTAGACTGGTGCATCATGATGGCAGAAACACTACACCTTTTCCAAGCACTCCTTAATACTCCCTCCTTATTAAGAGTGATTCCTCAGGAAGCACTCTACCTATTACCCACATGTTAATACCAGCTTAGGTTTCATTATGACTAATGCCATTATAGTGAATTCCAAATGAATTATTCACAATTGGCTCCTTCTTTTAATGCCTTTGGCATGTGGCATGTTTTCCACATTGCCTGCAAAACGTCTGTGGTAGGAAAATGCTTATAGGTGTCCTTGGCAGCTGGAAGACGAAAATGTAACTGTTTTGCTTTGTATCCAATGGGGGAAGCTTAACGTCTACTTTCAGGAGAGACCAGTTTCCTTAAAGTCAATTTAAAATAGACTGGATGGAAGCTGATACACTTAACCTGGTTCTTTAAGTGAGAGACATGGTTTTGCTTTAAAATACAAGCAATACCATCTTCATTACTCTACACCACAACCACTGCCAAAGAAAATGTCTCATGTTCATTAAAAACTAAGAAAAATACAAAAATCCAATGATCTTTAAAGTCACTTCAATTCTCTCGGCCTCAGACTGAAATTTCTAAAGTGAGGGGAGGACTGCGTTATTTTCTTATCTTTTTCCTCAGCCTATTGTTAGCTGTTCTAGGCAAGGAAACCTTTGGCAGACAGACAGGCTACTGAAACGAGTGTGACCTGACTTTAGCTGGGACTTGAAGGACTCTGTGACACAAAATGGCTATATCAGAGCAGAAATAATGAGTAACTTAGCCAGGCTGACATCTAGTCCTTCTGTTCATAGCACAGCAACAGTTTACCATATTTTTCCATTTGTTTTCACACACACTGCACTTGGAGATGTTTCCCCAGGAGGCTGCCATCTTCGAACCTGATATATAACATCCTCTAGTTTTCTCTCCCCAGATAGCTGGGCTTAAAGGAACTGGCAGACCCCAAGGTACTTCCTTGCATGGCAGCTGGAGACTTGCAGACATCGGCTGTGATAAAAGGAGAGAGGTTTTTAGACAATCCACACCTAAAAAAAAATCTTTGTGTCTAACCTGAATGAGAACCTTTTCTCCTCTCCCTGTGCTTGAGGACATGGGCATATACAAGGAAGACTTAGCCAGATCATGCCAAAGGCCCATTCAGCACAACATCCTGTCTTTGGCAATGGCCAGTAATGGGCGTTTAGGAGAAAGTGTATCAGAAGTGAGGCAAGTACGAAATTCTCCACATCTTCTCCATTTCAAGTAATTTGTGGTTTAAGGACTTCCTGAACCGTAGGTTACATCTACGTCATTTCATTTAATAGCCCTTTAGAGACGTGTACTTCCATTCACTTTGTTGCTTTTGCACTTTATATTTTAGATATCTAAAACATCCTGTGGCAATGAGTTCCACAATGTAATTATGCATTGTGTGAGAAAGTGGATTTTGTTTGTTTACAGCCTGTTGTGCAATCATTTCATTTGGTACTGTTTAGTATTATGAGAAATCACTAATAACCATTCCCAACAATCACTTTTCCACATCACTGATGATTTTAGACTGGCAATGGACAGATAATACTGGAAAGTACAGAAACGTGCAAAGGTTTGCAAGAAAGATAAGACTTGGAGGAGAGGGAAGTTACTTTGCATATTTTTATATATATATGATAAATATATAAATGAAGTGTTCACATTTTCATAGGCTTAAGGCTGTGTAAGTGTGATAAAATACTATTAAAACAATATACCTTCCTTTCTGACCAAAACACAGAAAAATGTTTTTCCCACCTTAAATTCTATTTCCATTGAAACAAATGTCCCTGTAGTACATGACACCCATCTTGTAAAAGAAGCAATATTTGAAAACATGTTAATTAAGGCTAAGTTTCCTTCCTAACAGTTAAAGCATTCTCAGTTGCTTTTTTGACTAACCACTACACTGAAGTATTCATGCTATTCCCTTGTTGTAAGTATCACAGCAATGTTATCTAAATAAAAATGCAAGGGTGAAAAAGTTTTTAAGAGACCCACTGTATGATTACTAGCTGTTGGTACTTGATGTAAAATATCTAACTTACAAAAGCACTTTGGCATGTTTTTGGACAGGGCTTATCAATAGCTGTAATGAGAAATGACTAACAAAGGACTTTTTGTACAAACAGCAAATGAGATGCTTGCAGACAGAAGGGAATTTATTCTGAAGGAAAAAGAATGAAGCCTAGTGTTCTCATTCACTGGCCCTTCACCTAAAGTTGTTTTATTGTTGCTCGTGTGTATCTTAAGTACAATGAAAAACAACATATGCTATTACGAGGATGTCTTATTTAATCTGACTTTTATCCCCGTAACCAAACACCATTGTCATTACCAGATATCAAAATTAAACTAGTGATAAAATCCCAACATTCATTTTCTTAAATAGTCTCTAGAAAAGCCTGCTTGCCACAGAAGTCAAAGCTGGAGACAGATTTTTTCAGTACATGTTTAGTTTACAAAACTGTAACTATAGTGAATGAATATGCAGGTATATATAATTTCATCACTTAATTGTAATTTACAAATGCAGAAATCTGTTTTTACTTTTAAAAAACTCTGATTTTGACAAGGTTAGAGAAAAAGTTAAGACTGACGTCAGAATTGGAGCAGCGAGCACTAGGGAGTGACATCTTGTTTTTCTGGAAGAAACAAGACTGAACTCAACTCAGTGCTGAAGTGCTGTTTGTAACAGGCATGAGTTTGCCCTGAATGCAGGCAGTTCTGTTACAGCCTTCCCTCACATTATAGACAAGGGCCTTTGACAACTTACCCTACATACTGTGAGAGTACAGAGAAAACACTAAGGTGACCATTTTGAATCACAGTAGATTTATAGCCATTGGAAGATTCACATAAACTTCAACTAGCATTGGATCAGGTCCCTTACCATCTCACTCTCTAGCAGTTAGAATGAACTGCTATAATGCAGGATAAATAAGGTCACCAACACTTTATTGAAAAATACATATGTAAAAATTTCCAGGGTTCTCCTTTAGTATCACATCTCCTCACAGAGGCTAGGATCATTTGACAAGGCTAACACTGTTATACTCATTGATTGCTGTTACAGCAGTTTGAAAAGAACAGCAGTGAAAAGCAGGGAGAACTTTTATTAGGTCTTCCAATTGCAATATAAGTAGTTCAATAAACATAGGTAGCATTAAACATGATGTATATATCTGCGACACAGCTTTATTTCAGCTAGTTGGATTAACTGCATATATGTAATAACCCTGGTTTTTATTAGATCCAAAAAATATTAAGGGCTGCTTTAAGTTATGCCTGCCCATTGGCCTACAGAACCTATGCGCTCCACACCCAGCCTTTTCCTTTAAGGATCTGCTTTCTTATAGTGGAGTGGCATAACTGAAGTTCCCACGTTGGCCTTCAAATCTAGCTGTGCATCTAATATCTAGGCCCAGTCCTGCTCCCCATCTCACTGGAAGAGACCTTCACTGCCACATGGAACAGTTAGTCTAGAGGGCCTCATGTGATCTGCCCTCCCTCAGCTTTCAGTGACAAAATGACCTCAGTGGTCTGCATGGAGGCAGAACCCTTTCAGTCGCAGAAAGTAATGAATGGTACTATCACATTATCGAGCTGCTTCTTGCTTTCATTTCTGTCGGAAAAAGAAATAAGAACCAGCAAAGACTCTGCTAAATCTGCACAAAGAGATGTGAAACCAATTAGTAGCCTGGCCCAGGACCCATAAAGTTGCTGTCTACACGATGAAATGTTATAAAACAAAACACAAAAGAAAAATCAAATCAATAAGGAACAGTCCATGCCAAGCAATAAGCCTGCAGGTGCTTGCAAGGTGCAAATTCAATATGAATACTGGCACTTTTAGAAAACCAGCTATGACTGAGGTGAAACCGAGCAGAACAGAAATTCAGAAGCAAGTGAGGATGCATTTTCAAAATATGTCAGGATTTATTCTGTTCCTAAAAGAACCAGACAGTTAATCCACCCCGTTGGCAGGTGCATGATAGTAGGTGATTCCTTGCAACAACCTCTATAACTATTCTCATTATATTATTCCCCAGATGGGGATAGTGGTAAAGTGAGCAGGGGCAGAGGATAGAGATGGAGAGCCCATTTGCCTAACCTGGGATGTAACTGTTCATGCAAAAACAAATAGAATTGCTTGAGCTGGGTTGACATATAGCATTGGTTCAAGTGTCTCCGTAGGTGCTAGCTTCTGCAATGCATCTTCAGGAATTACGGGTACATCATCTAGGGGAAGGTGGAAGGTGATGGCAGGCTTTGTTGCATTTGAGCAATGACTTTGTCTCAGGTAGGAAATGAGCTGATGTGGCTCAAGGATGGAAAGTTCATTTCTCAAAAAATTTATAATTTGGAGTTCAAAGTGTGGCTTCTGTATAAATGTCAACACCTTCTACTTCACCCCTAAATTCAGTTCTGTGCTAAAGATGTTTCTAGGGAAAATAATTTAAGCCGCTTGTCTGGATTAATTCAAATACTTCATTCCTGTTTCAATTAATTTCCACTTGAACACTTGAAACAAAATGCTAAAAAATCTGAGAGAAGTTATTTCAAATTAAGAAACAATTTTTGTGTCTCAATGTATTAGTTTTAACATTGCTGGAATTTCTCCACTCTATTTTCTTCCCAAAACAAAGTTGCTTTGTTTGACTTGCTTTGAGCAAGCTGCTTTGCAGAAGCACCGATACACACAGAACCTGACCATCAATGCAATATGGTTTCTTCTGTATTTCTCTGGCCAACTCTAGTAATCCACAGCAGGATGGGCTGGTCACATCTGCTGACCTCCTCAAACAGTGTGGCTGTTGTGAGTAATTCTGGTTTTTCCCATACAGTGAATAATCCTTATAAAGTGTCACCATTCCAAAATGACTTTACCACCTACCAGCCTTGGAGGGAGGAGAAGTATAGAATAAGGCTGTTTTGTATTTTCAGATAATAGAAAAAAATATCTATGTTAAACAGAAAGAAGGGGAAAAAAACCTCTAGAGTGACCCTGTACAGAGTAGTCTGTGCTGCGTGTTCCCAAGTGCTGGATCCCTGGAGACAGGAAAATTTATTCTTATTTATTTAATTAAAATTCCTAGCAATGACCTCAGAGATATATGTTTATTATCAGCTCCAATGCACTTGTCACAGCTTTGGCTGCAAGGGAAGCCAGGGGAGGATTTAAAAATAATAATAATAATCCAAGAAATTTCTCCATTTCAAATATCATTGTTTTTTCTTCCTAATTAGAATACAGTTTGCCTTTCTGATTCCAAAGCTTTTGGATTAGTGTTTTTAGCATGAAGTCATCTTCCTGTCTATATGACCACAGCGCAGCCTTACTTCGAGTGTTTGGTAACAACAGAAAAATAACTGTGGAAACCTATATGCAATTCTGCAACATCTGAATAAGTGTCACACCATCACCAGTCCCAGCTCAGGAACAGACAGGCAAAACTCTACAAGGGGATGTGTCTGTTCACTCTGATACTTTCCAGAAAGTGAGGCCCTGCCAAAAGAACCCAGCAAGTCCTTCTCAGAGGCTTATACAGTTACCTGCTTCAGCTACCCGTGTCTTATGTGTATATGTGAAATGAAGATAGTTTGTCTTCTAAAACAAAACAGGCAGAAAAGGAATTAGTAGACCAGATTTATTCCACTTATAACTACATTATGTTATTCTAGAGCCAAATTTCATCCATATGTCAACTGCAGCCTTTCAGTGCCTTGAAGTATGAGCGATTTCTGGTTTGCTATCTCCCCCTCTCCCCTTCCAATTGCCAAGCAAATAAACCACTGGCAGCTGATGTTCGTATTAGTACTAACATTGCTAAAGTTTTAAAAATCTGATTCAATTTATTCAGGATAGTTTTTCAAGTTACCTAGGACAGTTCTCATCCCTTTGAGTCACACTCTGGCCTTTGAGTCTTTGCACAGGAGGAGAGGGTGTACACCAACCTGAGGTGAGAGGACAAAGGATAATACAAAAGTAAAAAGGTAATTTTGCTTCAATAGCAAACTAGCAGATATTCAGCTCTCTTGTAAGCTGCATGTGGATAATGTGCATTTCCTTGCATATCTTGTTATAGGTGGGCTTGCTTTTTATCTTTGTGTCAGCAACAGTCTTGGCAGCAGCAGGTATGTTGATATTTGGTTTTCTTATGGAGAGATATAAGTGAACTTGTCAAGCTGCCTTTTTTTTTTTTTTTTTTTTTTTTTTTAAATCATCCACTATCATGTGTGCCCAGTGAAAATCTTCCCTCTACCCTATCTCTATTGATCCTAAGCACAAGTCTTTGGAGCACATAGTTCTTCCCTTACATGTTCAAAGCTACACTGGAAAAGCCACCTGGGGAAGTGCCCAGAGACACTGAAGCCTGCCCAGGCACACGCTGATGGGTAGAAATCACACAGCCTGAAGATGTACTCATATGCCATCCCCACTGAACACAGCACCCAATGCACATCAGGTGTAAAAGCAGGCAGGCAAGGCCACCCAAACTATGAAACCATGGGATCCCTGCCCAGAAGTCAAGGCACACATGCACACTGTATGTATAACACTTCAGTTATTATTCGACGAGCATCCCAAAAAGCCATCTTGCTGACCCTCCCTTGAGTCTCTGTGCCAAACCTATTCGTACTGGAGTGATAATAGTTGACAGGAATCAGTTTGGTTTGGCTAAAAAGGAGGCATCTCAAGGAAAAGAATTCAACATCTGAATAACCCAAATGCCTAAAGGCTGAGAGGCCCACCCAAAAATGCAAAGGCTGGACTCTGTCTGAGAGCAGAACATGGCCTTCTGTCTCCACTCCCACAAAAAATGCTTGTAAATGTTATGCTCTTTGGGTTGTATATTTTTTTCCCCTGCATTAAAAACTGAGTGAATTTAGTGCTTATAAAACCAACGGGCTGATAGCAACTGGCTAGAACCAGATGTTAGGAAGACTGGAGCATATCGTACAAACAGATCGTGTACATATAATGACTCAGAAGTATGTAGCTGCATTACTTACTCTCAGTCAGGTTACTGAACAGATTGATTTCTGAATATATATAAAAACATTATGCTGAAATCTCAAGGCTTAGGAAGAAACAGGAGCAGGGGGAAGTTTGTAATGTCTGTAAGTATCCCAAACTATAAGTTGGGACAGAATAAATGTATTCCCTCTCCACCATCCCTTGCAGCTCCATCCTTCCCTGCCATCCGAACCAGGTGCATGGAGCACCCAGCAGGGCCAGATTAACCTAGGTACTCAGCCATGGGGGAGAGTGGAAAGCTTCTCAGCACAGGGACAAAATGACCCCTGGGGACACCCAGCCCCATGTCCTCCTAACAAGGAGCCATATGGAATACTTTAGCAACCACCAGTCAGACTGCATACAGATTCAAACACTTTTAGGAGGACCTGTACCAGAAATAGGTATCTGAAGAGCCAGCATCCCTTCCAGCAAGGCAGGGAAGGCAACAGGTGCTGTTTGCCAGTAAGCCCTATGGAAAGACAGGCCTGTGTAACTGGCTTTCTTAAGGAATTTGAGCTGTTTGTTTTAATGGCTTTAAGGTTTTTTTTTCAGACAAAAACTGGATCAGTTTTATTGACTTTGAGTCAAACGTTTCAGTTTATAGCTGATTCTTATTGAGATTTAAAAGATTTAAGCAATCCAAAGTCTCCTCCTGCTTAGATCCAGCATCCCCAGCTCTATTTAGTGCATCCCCACTTGGTCTCACATAAACACCAAGGTATCCCAAAGCTCAGTTTTGGGCTTTCAGGCTCCCCTATAGAATGGTTTGGGTCGGAAGTTACCTTAAAGACCATCTAGTTCCAACCCCCTGCCATGGGCAGGGACACCTCCCACTAGACAGGTTGCTCAGAGCCCCAACCAGCCTGGCCTTGAACACTGCCAGGGCGGGGGCATCCACAACGTCTCTGGGCAACCTGTTCCAGTGTCTCACCACCCTCACAGGAAAGGATTTCTTCCTAATATCTAGCCTAAATCTCCCCTCTTCCAGCTTAAAGCCATTACCCCTTGTCCTATTGCTACATGCCCTTCTAAAGAGTCCTTCCCCAGCTCTCCTGTGGGCCCCCTTCAGGTACTGGAAGGCTGCTATCAGGTCCCCCCCAGACCCTTCTTGCTGCATAAATTACCAGAGCATTTAACTGCCCGCGGGGCCTCATACTGTGTTGGTGCTAATGAAGGCCTTCCCAAGCCCCCTTTTAAGTCACAGCCTGCCTCTACGTATGTCTCTACTGACCAGCAAGTGACAACACAAAGCCCAACACAGCCACAACTCAGCTTTTTGTTGGAGTCAATTTTTCCTTCAGCTTTCAGTTCACATACTTATATTAGGAGTTTTCACATGACCTGGTTGAGCCCTTTGCACCCCATAGGTCCTGCACCACAACACAGGGTGTGCCACCAGCACAGTGGTGTCTACCACTGGAGTGCTGCAATTGCAATTGCAATTCAGTGACACCTGAAGTCCTGGTCAGGGCACAGATCCAATGGGTGAAAACTGCTCAGGAAGTCTTATCTGAGACAGGAGGTGTTCCATGAAATCCTAGAACTTCGAGCCACCATTATATCAGCAGACAGCCTTCCTACATCCCATGGCTCCCCCAGGTCTACATTCAGGACACCATCACAGTCCTCGTTTTTCTTTTCAGCCTATGACTTCATGCCACAAGGACTTCTGCTACTTCATGAGACTTCAGCCAAGTGCAATTTTACACACACACCACTCTCACCTTATTTGTCTGCTTTGTCCAAATCATGGAAAGACAGATCTACGAGCTTCTTTAGTTGTCTGTCCAGCACATAACTGGGATCCTGATCACAGGTTATTGGGTAGAGCCTGGGATGAGAGATGTTGGTAAGTTAGCAGTAATATTGATGACTGTGGTGGTGGTGCAATTTTAATCCAGTGACTCAAACTCAGAAAGCAGAGAAGTTGCAATGTATTAAACTGTGAAGAGTTTACAAGATTTGAACATCTAAAACACAGCTCTGAGGAATTACTCCTTAAAGAAGGCAAGCAAGAGCATCTCAGACAGAACCAGGAGAATATTGCTTTCACAGGAAACACTCTGTGGGTGTGTTATAAGCTCTGTTCTTTGGCCTGTCAACACATTATTTCTGCAGTTCTTGTATTTCTCTCTTTTCTCATACTGAAGCACTGTCCTGTGATACAGTAGAAGTGCATTTACAGCTAAAATTACAAAAGTGGCCCATTATGTTTTTTAAGGTAGTAAAAAGGCTGCAGTTTGTCACAGCTGTCTAGAGCCCAGAACACCTACAATTGGCAGAGCTGTGATCCTTTTCCCTCTCCCTCCTCCCAGGCTGAATTTGTGTATATGTGTACACAGATTAAGGCTATGTACAAACA
>VXAV01005460.1:118833-186669 GCA_013399715.1 Alectura lathami | reverse complement strand
ACCACCACCTCCCTTCTGAGCCTCCCAAAACCTTTATAAGGTTGCTCAGGTACCAGACTAATCAGTTCCTTGTTATCAAAAACGAGTAAGCCCAGCACAGGCCCTACTTCAGTCAGTTATTCTAACTGTGCCTTCATTTGCCAGGTGTGCTGAGGAGTGGGGAAATGCAGGACACCTTCATAAATTGGGAGGTTCCTCCAGGGTGTTACTGCTTGCTTTTTTCATGTCATCAGAAATCATCAAGCAAAGGAGTCTGGAGGCAAACTGTATATGAAACAAAGGTGCCTGGCTGTGCAAAAGCTCCTGTTTCACACTGACTTCATGCCTCTCACTTGCAGAAAGGGCTGCAGGAGGCTCAGGTTACGATCTGATGCAGTGCCCGCAACCAAGATTTCAGAATCCCTCTTTCAAAATTGGCTGCAAAAAGGTAGATCTCAGGTCTTAGCAGGGTTGAGTTCAGCTGGCAGGATACAAGACAGCAAGCAAATGGCATGTGTAGGGTCTTGCCAGCCTTAGGTAGATCCCCACTTCTGCAGCTGGGGCCCTTGCATTGACCCTGAAAACAGGGTAGGGACTTGCAGGGGTGGGGGAAATCCTAATCTACTCACTGCAAATTCTGGGCTGTGAGAAGTTTTGGTTTAGGCTTGAGTTTCAATATGATGCAGTATTAAGTCATCCACATCTAATTAACACCTTCTGAACTAGAGGGGAAGACAAAGCAGTTGTATGCTGTTAACACAGGGTCAATGGCTTACATTAGTGCCTGGAAAGGCAAAGCTAAGGGTGGCACCGCTGGTGTGGGCACAATTTAAATGTTCTTTACAGTGAAGTTAAGTTGCCTCAGTTAAACCAACACTACTGAAGGAAGCATCCTTTTATTTGTTTGTTTGTTTGTTTCTTTTTTTTTTTTTTTTGGCCTATGGAAGAATTGAGTGTCTTATCCAGTGGCCAATAACATGAAATCATCAACCACTGCTCATGGGGCAGCTTATCACACTGGAGCTGAAAGGGAAAATAAATAAAGAACAAATTCTTCAGAGCAGAGGGAGTTTCCATTCTCTCTTAGGCCTGCACAAGCCTCGATATGGAAGTCTACTCTCAATGGAGGCCTTTGGGTGCTTGTGTAATATAAATATTTACTAATAACATAGAGAGTGAGAGCAGGAGAATAGTCATTTTTCTCAGTGGCTTAGGGTTAAGTACAGGGCAATGGCATCTTAAAATCCAGATGTTCTTCCTTTGGGATTTGCCCACAAGGCATATTCTCATGAGATTTCTCTGGCATTTTGATTTGGATAGTAGCAAGCACTTTTAGCCCAATGATATCATGAGCAGATGACTCAAAATGTTCAAGGATTTTCTTTGTAAATTCCAGCAGTTTATGACTAACACAGGGAAAAAAGTTGTGCAGATTTCATCTTCTCTTCCATGTTTCTATTTCCAGTTAGTTTTAAAGGACACTGAACTTGGCCTGCTAGCAGAAGATTTATTTAAATGCATATTTTACACATAAACAAAAATATTGCACACACATGCATGTGTATGGGACCTTTCCTGAGTTACTGGTAAACTCATCCTGATCAAGAGACAGAAAAAATGCAGATGTTGGGGGCTGCCCTTTTGGGACAGTTGTGTGGAATAAATATAGGAAACCCTTTCCCATTGCAATTTTTTTACAATACTGAATGCCATTTTATCACCTGTGCTTGAAAAGAATGCCTCAATAGATACAGATCTTGTATCTTCACCCAAAATACTGGGAGCGTCCAAAGACTACACCTTAAAGAAAACGCCCTGAATGTGGCAGGGGAGGATGGAAGGGCACAGGAAGATGCACACCATTTACCAGCCCTAAGTGCACAAGTGAGCTGCATATTTAAAGACTGAGCAAATGCTAGGCACTGGAACCAGAGTGAATAAATGCAGGAAATTCATTGGAGGTGAAACTGGGCTGACTTGGCCAATGCAGCTCCGCAACATCATCAATCTGAGGCTTGCACAGGGGTGATTTTTCTCTCCGTCCAATTCACTAAGGAGTTGCACGCTACTTTGGTGGATTTTCTGCACAATTACAGATTATTGCCATGGTAACAGATGCATCACATGACAACTTTGTTACCTCAGAGACAAGAAACAGCTGCTTAAAGAAACAGGCATCCTCCAGGAATGGGGATATTAATTTCATTTTTTTTTCTGTTGACCTCATATTGTTTTAAAAGTCCTCGCTGATTTTCTCATGGATGCAACTTCCATCATTTTGATAGTTAAAAATGCTTCAGTATATCCACTGAAAGTTATTTTTTCCCACATCTTATTCTTCCCTATTGCTAATAGGTGCAGCATATGTTTGAAGGGAAAGAAAAAAAAAAAACACACACACACACACACACAAAATGTCAAGTTCTTGTACCTTTGGGGAGAAGAAAAATGGCTTTTTTTAATCCCTCATCATCAGCTCTCTCTAGTGCTACCATTTTGTTTTTATTAAGTTAAAGCGTTTTGAAACATTGCTAATGATATTATTGGAGAGAAATCCCAGATCCCCTGAAGATACTGCTACTTTGCCATCAGTTTGAGGGAGGCCAGAAGATCTCTCTGAGGCCATGTTCTGCAGACAGCCAAGTCCCTCCCTGCTGCAGGTACTTCTGGATCACCAGCCACACGTCAGCTGGCTGGGGAGAGACAACAGGTGCTACGTTCTCATGTAATTCAGAAAGTATTCTTTAGACTTATAAAATACAAATGTAGTTCAGAGGTGTCTGTTATTGTCAATTTTTAGGCAATTTTAAATTAAGAATCCTCTTTTAAAAACTTCTCTAAATAAGTTAGCTACTTTGGGTTTTTAATTCCAGCTATCAATTTATTCTCATTTTTTGGTGCATAAGATATAATAAAAATGTCATATTTTTACCCCTGTTTTACAACCCATTCTCCTGTGCAGTATCCTCTGTTCACCTCCATGGCCCGTCCCACGCAGCTCTGTGGCTGCTCCCTGCCGCCGGGAGCCAGCAGTGTTAATTAAGGAGCTCCTGGGCTGGTGCTCAGACAGACAGACCACTTCAGCCCACAGTGAACGTCTGATTAATTAAAGGCTTATAATTAACCTTCATGGCTGGAATTTCCCGAAGACCTTCATGGGCTGAAGTGCACACATCCCATTGACTTGAATGGGAGGTTGAACCAAATCTCTTTTGTCCCTCACTGGGCACCCCCCTGTGCACCAGCAAGGCAAAATGATTCCCTTTTTCAGGTTTGTGGGTGTTTTCTCAGGGAAAACACAGGGAGAGCTAGGAAACATATTGTATGCAGAAAACAGTTCTGTGACCCTCTGTGCTATCACTATTCCTGCTCGTGCTACGGGTGTGCGTGAGCAGAGCCCAGAGCCTGCACAGAGCTCTGCGACACCCGGCGCAGTTACTCCAGATTTACCCCAGCATGAAGGAGAACAAAAGTCTGGGCCTCAGTTTTAGCCTCAGTAATGAGGCCTAAGGAAAAGAAATATATCAAACATGTAAGAGAAAACCAGATATTTTTCTTTAACAATTTTTTTTTAGTTCCTTTCAGGAATCAGATTTTTTTTTTTTTTTTTTTAAACTGGTAAGCTACTTCTGCATAGGACTTTTTTTGTCGATGAGGCCAGTGCCTTAATTTATTTTTCTCCAGTTAAGTATTTCTGGTAAACGAAATTCTGTTGTACAGCTTAATTTAGCACAGTTATTTTTGTTGTTGTTTTTATTTGACCACATGGAGCTCAGTAACTTGTAACATAGACCCTCAGCCTATTTTTAAATTTCATGTTGTCCTTTTTCAGTCCTTTTTCTTTTTTTGGTTTTTTTTTTTTTTTAGAAGCATGAGAATGGAAGGCCCAAACAATGTTGCTTTATCATAGAGAGCTTTTGTTTCACAGGCCCACAGGGACACTGGTGAAAGGAGTTTGTTCAGCTCTCAGCCCAGTCTCTGTTGAAGAGGAAATCACCGTTTAGTAGCAAAGGCTCCCATTCTTGTAATTTCTGCTAAGCACAGAAACTCCGAGTTGAGGTAGTGGTGACAAACGTCTACCAAGCAGAGCTCACGGATGCCTTTGACATCTGCACTCACTGAAAGAAGAGGGGGAAAATTTGCAACTTTTCCATCATTGTTTTCAAATGAATTTAGGTCAGCCATCACTAGGGGTCCTGCAAACCAAGTGCATGTCTTCTGATGGCACTGATTTCTCATTGTGACTTCCTATCTGCTTAATATCATGGTTTATTTCCTTTTTATAGTAAACCGAATGGTTAAAGTCCCAAAGACAGAGTTACAGATTGGGGTTATTGGAAAATAGACTTTTTTTTTTAGATGCCCTATGCTGGTAGTTACTGGCCTGCAACATTCAGATCAAGCTGTGTTAAACTGCCTTTGAAAAAGTCAACGAGATCTTACCCAGGTACCACCTTGGGTTTTTTCTAGATTGTCTCCCCATTGCCCCTTATTTATGGAGCCCAACAAACATTTTAGTTTCACTTGGTGAAAAAGAAACAGGGGTGTGGTGAAGCAAAGTGAAAGCAGAAAATCAGCCAATTGAAATGCCTCAAACTTAAACAGGGCATTAGGCAGAATTAACAGACTAGACCTCCAAGCCATCAGAAATTCCCAGCTGAATAAAAGATTGATTTCAAAGACTCAAAGATACCTCAAGGCCAGCATTTCCAAAGAAGACAGGAGCTGATTGGAGCTGAGGCATTCCTCTTGTTCAGTGCATTTGAGTGAGCACTTTAAGTCTCCAAAGATTGAACTATAAAGAGAAATTAGTTTATTAATAATTCACAGGCTCCAAGAAGAAAAAATGTCAAAAGCGTATGCTCACGAACAAAGCTGATTTTATTTTCCCTGTTTAGAATTGAGCAACATGTAGAAAAGTGGAGGGTGTCAAGCTCAAAAATTTAATTCAGGGCTTTATCTCTTCCTTCCCTTTAATCCAAGCAAGCATATATTCTGACTTCCTCATGAGTGCTGAAAGTTCTTCAAATCCCAAATGGTTTACGTGAAACATTAAAAGCACACTATCATCTTCAGCTCTTTAATAGTTTAGGACATTTTCATGGCATAGTTATTATCCAATAGCTCTTAATTGCAGCTTGTACATTTCAAGACAACACATTCACAGTCTGCAATAACAGAGGTTGCATATTCCCAGTCCAGAAACTTGGTTAAGCACATGCTCACGTTATACACAGAAGGTATCTCACTGAATCTGGCTCTGCTTCACTCCACTTTGCCAGGCATATGCAATCTATAAAAATATACTTAAAATCAGCTATGGGGTTATAGTTCCTGCTCTTATGCCTTATGATTCTGATAGATCCATATATTTTTGGTAATTACTTGATTAGAGAACACTGAGTAAATACAGGAATTGATGAATACGCTTATTAAAATTCAATAAAAGGCAGACAACAAGAAGGCTGTGAATTTAAGAGAAAATGTCCAATGGAGAATTTACTAATAGAGTACAGTTGCCTTCTAAATTTTGGTCCCCTTGTCTGCAGCCAAATATTGGTTATTCTTGTAAAGGTCCATGTTTCCTTCTACTGGAGAGCTGGAAGCAAAAAATTTAAAAAATATTAACAATTATAATGGAAAAAAAAAAAAAGAAATTCATTGACTCAGGGTTGATTTGGAAGTTCCCATTTTTCATTGAAGTAAAGCAAAATAAAATAGTTTAAAAACAAAACCTTTCTTTCAAAAATTTTCATGGGAAATATTTACTTCCTTCATGCAGGATTTTAAAGAGTTTGTGGCACTGCCAGTTTGTGATTCCCACCTCCTGATCTCACAGTGCTTTTGCAGGGCTCTGTAAGGTCAGTAGCTCTCAGGTCAACATTAGACTACTTAAATTGCATGTGAAAAAAATCCAAAAGGTTCTTGCATTCATTTTTCACCAGTGCAGGTCAGTTTACAGCAGTAAAGACCATGCATGGACCATAAAATAAAGACCATGCATAAACCCAACATGCAAGTACAAAGATGCCTATCAGCTTTGGTATTTCCCAAGCTGATATGAAAGATGCAGGCACAGAAGACATCTGCTCCAGATGCCTGGGGAAGACAATTGCACAGCTAAAGAGAGTTCACTTTCCATCTCTTAACGTCTCTCTACTGCAGATTGGACCATTATGGGATGTAATTAGCCTCAGTTTTACACATGATTAGTCCTGGAAAGTTTGATCCAAATAACACACTTGCAAATCAGGAGTGTAATTAAATTTAGGATGTGGCTTTTGGGGAATCTTCTTTAGTTAAGCATCAGTAGGTGATACTGGGTCTGCAAACACAGTCTACAGGGCTTTATGGTTAAGGATGGGGAAAAGACCCCCAGGCAGAAATGACAGCATACCTAGTGTGGGTAGCTGGGACATGGTGTCACTTCCTCATAAGAGAAATAATGTTTGAAATTTTCCAAAAAGCTCTAGCTTTTTAACCATACTTGCTAGCTGCCTGACCTTTGCAGGAAGGTGTCAGGAGCATGCAGGAGGGCTCAGCACTGCTGACAAACTTTCTGAACAATGCAGGTTGCTTCCAAATGTGCTTTCTGGAAGGGAGAGCTAGTGCTTCTCCCTGCTCTTTGCCAGAGGTGTTTGCTCCTCAAAAGTAAGTAATTGGTTACTACTACTAGGATTTTTTTCCCCTAATCTCAGAAAAAAATCCTTGGCCCATTACCCAATCTCAGTAAAGCAAAACCAGATTATGAGTTAGCATTACATTATTAACGTGCCAGTCCCATTTGTTTCTCAGTTTCCATTATTTTGAATCACAGTATTACTGCAGTTGGAAGGAATCTGATGATAAAGAGAGGCACCTCCCAACAACCGATGAGAATGATAACAGTAAAAGAAGAGGCCAATCATCATCATCCTAAAGAAAATCCTCCGCCACCAGGGCCCTGAAGCAGCTGTGGTTCCCGTGGGACTCAGCTCTGACTCAGAGCATGGGCTGCAGCTGATGTGCACCCCCTGAATCACACCCATAGCCAACAAGCTGTTGCTCTCTGAATATAATATGCTAATTTTTTCCCCTAAAGATAATTATTTGTTTATTTCACCTCTGAATGAACCAAAGCAGAACGTGTTCCAGAGCAGCACTAGAAGAATGTATAAAGCTTGGATAAGCTCTTAGCGAAATCTTTCTTTTTTTTTTTCTTCTCTGTGCAGGGAACGCTCAGCCAGCAGACGGAGATCGTGGTCCTTTCCACAGGTTCCTCCCAAGATGCAGGGTGTGTGGTTCTTTCTCTCTAGTGCATGAAGGCAAAACAAAGAAGGTTTAGTTTCTTTTGGCTGCTTATGGGTGTTTCCTAATACTCTGCATCACTCGAGCAAAGGATTAGCCTTTTCTTGCTGTGATAGGTGAACTGCAAGAGATGGAGGTTCAAATTCTGGAGTTACGATTTCATCCTCTTCCAGACCAATTTCCTCTTGGCACCAGCCAAAGTCCTTGAAATCCAGGGAAGTTTTGCTTGACTAAGGAATGAGTAACGATTCCAGGAATCAACATTTGGAGATAATACCAAATTGAGTATTTTTGCTAAACTAACTTTCCTCCTATGGTCATCTCTGCAACACTCAAGCGCACAATGTGTTATTTTCAAAATGAGTCAGTCTCTGTCTGTAAGGCCGATGTAGGAATTAATGTTCATTTTTCCAAGGCACATACAATTTGAGAGTATTAAGCAGCGTTCATCCGTACCCCCGCCGGATGGATGTGCTCCTGGGGGTGGTCCAGAGTCTGGCAATAATAACCCAGTGCAGGCAGCAAAATCAATCCCAACAAGTTTCAGAGGGACCCTTCCAAAGCTCTCTGGCATGTGACAGAGGGCTGCTAATGAGAGGGAGAGATCATATTCATTGCATGAGTGACAGGTGAAAGGGAAGATTAACGTTAGCATACACCTGCTCTTTGGTGCCCCAATTAAGACCTCCTACTGTCAGCAGTAATGTAAGATGCAAATCAGCTGATACGCTTCCCCCTCCTCCAGGAAGGCTGTGGCAGGATTCGGAATAAACTACATTAAGAAACACAGAAACTCAAAGGTCCTCCTTGCTCTGTGAATTGCTTGCTCGCTTACTGTTTTCCTCCCTTCCCTGCCTTTTTCTAACCACCTCTCACCTTTTTCTTCATGACTCAACAGCCTCAACTAGAGAAGGAATATGACCTGTTTCAGCAAGGGATACCTGCCCTGGGGACAACCCTGGGGACAGACTGGAAAGCCGTGATTTGAATTGACAATATTTATCCCTGCTTTAAATTCATTTGAATCAAGCTTACTCAAGCCACTGGCAATAGATGGAGGAAATGGGTGGAAATATCACAGAAGGAGGTGTGTGGAACAGAGGAGGAGGGGGTTGTTCATCAGCTTATCCTGCACTAGGTCTACGGAAATTCTTCTGAGGCAATATTTTAATGCAACATTGGCAATCTGTGCTGGAATATTGGAAATCCATGAGTAGCTCTTGTGAGTGCTTTTCCAATACGTCCATACTATCCTTTATTGTCTTCTCCTACTGTCCAATATTAATCAAATATTGCTTATCTGATGGAATTCCAGCTGCCAAGGTATTGCAGGCTTCTGCTCAAAAGCAATTGTACCAGTTGTACTCTCAGCTTTCCTATCATGTGAATGGAGCAGGCTAGAAAATTCAAATTCCTTCCAAGGACTTTTTTTTTTAAGAACAAATTTGCTATCCTTCACTCCCGGAAAAACAATGGATTTTTAATAACTTAAAATTCAAACCATCAGTAAACTTTTGGATAGGTTTCGGGAGACCAGGCCTCCAGGACCCCTGCCTCCCTTCACTGTCACCCAGCCCAATGGGCAGGGGTGGCTGCGCTGTGTGGCAGGCAGATAGCCAGGGCACTTGGCCTTCCCACACTTCCCCCAGCCCTGCTGGCTTTTGGAAAACTTGCATCAATTTGTTTTTTTTTTTTTTTGCCTTCAGGCAGAAAATAAAATTAGCAAAAAATCTTCCCATCAGGAAGCTGGGAAGTCTTGTTTAAATTTTCCCAAGGGGAGGGGGCTACTCAGCAAAGTCAGAATTTTCCAGAAGAAAATTTCAATTTGCGTAAAGATAAATTTTTATTAAGTCAATTTCTTGATAGAAAACATCTAGAAAGCACATTTCAGATCTTCGCTGGCAGGGAAATGAACTCCCCCTTTTCACAACCCTGGATTTCTTTCTCCTTCAGCAAACCGTTAGCTCTTGACAGTGCAATTAAAAATACCTCAAACCCCTTAGTTTGTTGGCCTATTGCACTTTCTATCTGGGGTCATTTAGCCCAGATCATCTGAAACAATTATATACACTCAGAGTCCTCTAGAAACACTGATGCCTAGGAAAGGAATAAAATTCATGGTACTCCCTAGTTCATCTGTCTAGTCTTGTAATCTTTTGACAAAATCCATAGACAGTAGCTAAGTGGAAAGCAATAGCTCTGTGGTTCAGTTTCTCAAATTCCTGCTTCTACTGAAATGAGAGCTCTGAAATCCTCTTTCTCCCAGTGGCATTGTGAGAATAAATTCTTCAGTGGCACTAAGAGGCCCTCAGATATTAATGCTGAGTACTTGCAAGGGTACAAAGAAAGACGGATGGTATGTGTCCTTAGCCACCAGAAACCATTAAGTCCTGTTGCTCTGCAAACCAATCTGTTCTGCTAGCTCTCCTCTCCAATGTTGTTTGCATCCAGTTTTCTTCTCTGTATGCTTCATTGGGGATGGAACCAGCAAATCTGATGAAAGAGTCAAAAAGATGCTTGGGATAAAATCTACCAGAAAGTGAGAACAGCCCACAGATGTGGTTGAGGGGCCTGGGATGGCTCCCCCCAGCCTGCTCCTCCAGCTCCTCTCTGCTGCACCCACCCATGGGCCCAATAGGTATCAGGCACAAATTCTGCAGGAAGCAGCACAGCAAACACATATTAGGAATTTTTCCTGCCTCCAGATACTCATCATCCTTTCTGCTTCCTCCTGTAACACCTGAGGCTCCCACTCCCCAAGCTGCAGAGCAGCTTGGCACTGTCCAAAGAGCTGAATTAGCCCCAACACCTTTCTTAGTAGGGTTTCTTAAAACTGATCATTCTGAGAGCATTGAATGACAAGGAGCTGAGGCACAGTGTGCACAGCCAGCCTGGCTGGAGCTGGGGCACACTCAATCTCAGCCTGACCCATTGCTTCCGCTCCGCCTTGGGGAGTTATTCACTCCTACAAAGCTGCACTAGTGGAAAGAGAAGAGTGCGATGCCTGGGTTGGGATGAAATCTGGATGGACAGGAAACTTGCGCATAGTTATTATGCAGAAACATGTAAAAAAAAAAAAAAAATCTGCAGTTGTCTATTAAAGGATGTTAATGTGCTCAGAGTAATTTTCCACAGATTTTATTGATTGACTTCAGGCTTTGAAGGTTTAACTGCCATGTCAGTTTGCCCACTTTAATTTAGCATGTGGATGACTTATAACAACAAGCTGGTTTTATCACTTGAAACGCTTCCTAATTAATGATAGACAAAAGAAGTATAAAGAAAACAGTCTGGGTGAAAACACTCCCAACCTTTCTATGTCACCCTGGAAATGGTCTTAAAATTTTAAGCTTTGGTACATTATTTGAAAAACGGTTAAATAAATAGGTATAGCAATAGCAGCAAGACCAGTGCCAAACTAATATATCTCCCTGCACTGGAATTATTACAATAAGAATAGTTCCAGATTTAGAACAAGAGGAATAAATATCACTTTGAATGATCTTCATTTGTGTTTTCAGTCTCATCACTTTCTACTGCTATGATTCAGCAATTAAAGTATATATATGCCGTAAATTTTTACAGAATTTTTACAGAAGGGAAAAAGAGGGATCAAACCTGGCTGGGATCAAGTGGGGATACAGTCACTCTGTCACTCGTGTAGTTTGCAGTGCTGGGCAACACATCGGGCACCTCCCTGTTTCATTTTTCCATCTGTAAACTATTAAAACAATTCTCACCCCAGCATCCAGGAGAAATCAATCATAATGACTGAACTGAACAAAATAACAGTAAAATTCTTGGATGGAGGACATAATAGAAATACAAATATTTCAGCTGGAAGTGTTATGCTGCCCTTACTGCGGACTGTAGTGGTGGTGACGTTAAACAATGCACATTCTCCTTGCTTTCAGGACAAACTTCAACTTTCAAAGACAATCAAAATTTTAAAGGTACTATATATAAATGACATTTTCTTTGTCCCTTGTGAGGTTGCACCTGATGAAAGGCATTGCAAAACTCAGAAGTTTTGAATTCTGAGACAGCAATGATGACTCCCTAGCAGCTGCCATGCAAGTAGACCTCTAAACACCTTTCTGGTGAGCCACCTTAGAGCGATCCTTGCAATGAATGGACCTCATCCTGGCCTTAGACTTTCCTGCAGCAGAAGCGTTGCTAACTCAGAGCACTTGACATCATGGAGTCTGGCCTCTACTGCAGCCATAATAATGTTTCACAGAAAACTTTGAGGTCTATAAAGGAGGAATACACGTAAATTAACCTTAAACTTCACCTCTGGTTTTGGTCACACCTTGAATCCTTCCCTGAAATCACATGGTCTCATGTCTTCCTTTGGTTTCCTGAATGACAGCAGAAACTTATGTTATCCCAGTGATCCAGCAGCTGGAGCTATGATGAAGAATGATCTTAAAGTCCTGCAAAGAACAAGTTCACACTAAAAGTAGGCAAAACCAGCAAGATCACTTGAAAGTAAGCACAAATCACCAAACTGGTTCAACATAGAGATAGCCAAGGAATGGACCCTGTCCAGACCAGTTAGTGAAGGTGTGCTACCCCAGCAACTCCATCTTGTTCTCCCATCGACTACCCAAGGAGCCACAGCCTGGCATGGCAGAGAGTCACCCCACAGTCCAGTACCCCTACTTCTCCAAGATCCCAGTTCAGTGCCCTAGCCACCTGGCTGTGCTATATTCCAAAGATTAACCAGAAGACCCCATATCTGCCTGTACTAAAGGATGTTGTCCTTTTCTGCGCACCTTCAACTACAAAACTTGCATCAATCCAACAAAATATTCATGGTGTGGCCCAAACACAAAGCACTACTGCAAAGTACATGATAGTTTCCAATGTCTTCCCACACATTTTTGTTCAGAAGTTTGCTTGCAGACCTTTAAGACTGGCCATTCTTCAGTGGTGGCCTTGGCATGCAGAAATCACAGCACGTCATCTATCCGTGTGCTCTGTACCCTGCTCAGCTTTGCATGTGCCAAAGTTTCTTGTGGAAACTCCCATTAGCCCTGACAATGCTTTCAATTTAGTGAATGTTTATGTGACTCCGGGCTGGGAAAGGATGGAAGGAAGTCCAGGCACATCACTCTAAATAGATCTGTGGGTAACACTTTAGCTACACATTGAACTTAGATTTAGTAGCATCATTATTGCATGTAATGTTTATTTTATTAGGTTTATTTTATTAGTGTGCCCACAGCAGAGTGCAAGCCTTGTCTTTGTCAACTCAAAAGGCACCCCACAAGAGGCTCTGAGTAGAAAAATATGGTGCATTTCATTTTTTCCTTTGGAAAAGCCAAGCAGATGCTAATGAGCGGATAGTCACAATAAATATGTGTTTTGAATACAGCGTTAAGCTCTGAAGCTCAGCTGAGTTAAGCTGGTGGGAAGCTGGGCTTAATTTGATCCTGTCTCCCAATGTTCGTAAAATGATGCAATTCAGCTTTAACCAGATGAGTAGTGTCATCAAAATACATTATTTAAATCCCACCCCTCAACCATGTGGCCAAATTGGAAGAAGTGTCATTTAAGTATCTCCTTCCAGGCCAGGAAAAGATCAGTCACACTTTAAATTAAGTGTCTCAAGTACGGATTTAATTTAGCCTTAATAAGACAGCGATTGTATATTAAATACCATTGGGTTATTAAAAACATATTCATTGAGGTTTTACAGCTATGTCAGGACAGTATGCCATAAATGGAAAAACTGCTAACAAGGCACAGTTATTGATTCTGACATGTGCTAGATACGATGCATTTGTATGTTCAATAAAAATAAGATAAACACAGAAGAAACACCCATAAGTGTGTTTTCCAAAGTCTCCATGGACCTTCCTACTGAAGTCTGAGCACGCTAATGAGAGTAAAGTTATCCTCACTGCCTCCTTAAGAGCCAAGATTTATTAGTCTTCCTGCAGGAGAAACTGAGGAACAGAGAGGGCTTCAAAGGCAGTTCCTCTGGCCTAGCTAGAAAGCCTTTGGGAGGGCAGAGTTTTTAAAACGGCCCTTATGCTTCTCCTCCTCTGCCTTAACCACAGGACAAAGCTGGTAGGGAAAAGATAGAGGAGGTCTGAATGAGAAGTCCCATCTAGCCAAGGACACAAATGTTCCCAGATCATACACGGTGAAAGACATTCAGCAGGATCTGACAGGGCAGCCCTCCACTGAAAAGGGACTGCAAGTTCTAGGCATAGAATCACAGAAACATTTGAGTTGAAAGGGACATTTAAAGGCCATCTAGTCTAACTCCCCTGCAGTGAACAGGGACACCTACAGCTGGATCAGGGTGCTTAGAGCCCTGTCCAGGCTGACCTTGAAGGTCTCCAGGGAGGAGGCATCCACCACCTCTCTGGGCAACCTGTGCCAGGTTCACAGAGAGGCAGACCGACAGCACCTTTGTGCCTAGAATGAGCAGAGCACAGTAGGTCTTAGATATGTAAGAGGTCATGAGTAGGGGGCTGCCAACATCCCTGCCTGCACAATGGTGGGAAGAATATTGCATTTGCATAATCACTGCGTTCCTTTACACATAAATAAATATATCTGTATGTGAATGTGTATATACAACACAGATGCATGCATAAGAGGACTTTAAGGAAAGACTTTCCCACTGGAGCAAAACTTGGAAGATGAGAATGTTTATACAAAAACCATTTCCTTGGCCAAGAAGTTTCTATATTCCCCTTGCTGCTATTAGAGACATTTGTGTTTAAATCATAGCTCCCAGCCCTGCATCTCCTTCCATCTGAGCCTACACAGATTGCATAATCCTCTGTTTGTGGCATCATCGTACGTTGCTATAGAGATAGGTGAGACGTCTGCAATGATGATGATGTAAAATTGCTCAGCCAGAAAACTCCAGTATCAAGACAGAGGAGGAGAGGGTCTGTAAACAGAAGCAAAGTGTCATCACTAGTAGTCAGTAAAGAGGTGATATTATTTATAGACCTTTAAAGGTAAACAGATGTCAGCTGCAAACGAGCACGAAAGCTTTCTCCAGTGTGAAAGTCCCCAGCTCTGCTCCTATTTTCAAATGCCTTTCTTCATCAACATGTCTTCTCTTTCAATTGCTCTTTTATTCAATGGGCTCTATAAATTTGGAAGTTGTTATGCTGCTACTGTCGCGGCAATGCAGCAACCGGATGAATACTTTGTCTGTCTCATCTTGTGGCTACGTCTGGGGATAGGCTAAGAGTAAAAATGCAGATCCACTACTCATAAGCAATATTTATTGCTCCTATTGCGGGACAGTCTGAGGACTTCAGACAGGGTTTGGTCCTGGCTGCGCTCCTAGAGAACAGCAACTGAAATCCTCATGCCAAGATGCTCGCAGAGGTGGCAGGGAGGTACAGGCATGGCTCAGCTGGGAGAATCCTACCCATACTGCCAGGAAGGCCCAGCACACTCAGCACAAGAAGGCAAGTTCTGGTCTGGGCAGGGAGGGCATCAGGTGGGACCATTCCAGTGCCTCTGTTCACATCCTGCAGTGGAGAAGGCATGGAGCCAGAGCCATCACCACTAAGGGCAGTCACGATGGAGGGTGGGTGTAGAGGCCAAAGGAGTGACATAGCCCTGCCTGCACCACACCGTGTGCAGCACTAACACACAGACATGGAGCTGTCGGACCTGCCCTGCTCCACAGTCACCACCTTGCTGCTTTGGTATGTCAGAATCCTGCCCTGATGTATGAGCTTAGGGACCACTTGGGTCTGCAAGTCCCAGCTCTGAGGAAGGAGCTTGAGTCTACTGCTTATTTTATCTCCCGTTTCTGCCTACCTCCAACTTTTCCTCCCAGGCATTCAGTTCAATCAAAACACGGGTTTACATGACAGTTGAAGGAAGCTGATCTGAAAGACAATTATATTTTACAATTTTTCTGAATAGGAGAAAGTAGCGGCTTGGTTTCTTTCCGCCCCAGACTGTTTAATTACCAGGGTATTGTGGAATGCCTGCATTGTAATAAAACTCCAACATGTATTCAGGTATCAGGGGATTTATTAACTTGCACTCAACACTGGCAATCAGCAGCCAGGGTCAGATGTGTCTGGTAATGATGACATCATCATTTTTGGCAGCTCTTTGCAATGAGTGTTGAGTGAGGTAATGTCCCCAAAATTAAAACTGACAGCAGGATTAATAATGATAGATTCCCTGAGCCTTTTCTTTGTGCTTTAAATTGGTGTTCTATTTCTTCCATTGGAGGTTGCCAAAAGATCATCATAACATCCACCCAGCATTTCAGCCACTGGTAAGAGTGATTGAGGACACTGGAGAGTGTTACTGAGCAAGTAGGTTACTTCAGCGTGGTTCTGTCCTGTGAAGACACTGGCTGTATTTTCAGTGGGAGACGGGCATGTCTCATGCCACCAGACCATTGCCAACCTGCAGCTCTGGGAGTAGAACTGGAAATAAATCCCAGGGAGGTGGTTGTCCGCAGCTGGGTGAGATAGCTCCTGTTCCCTGTGGGTTTACCTTGATTTCACCTGGAGAAAGACTACATTAGACTTTATGCTGCTCCAGTCTTTTAAGGTATGTCCAGCTGTACACCCCAATATACCTGCTGATCAATTCAGCCCAGAAAACCTTGCCCAGCACACCCATAGACAGATATTTTTAGATTTCAATTAACAACAACAACAAAAAAATCTGGAGCAGTTTTCAGATGGTTTCATCTGTCTGGTCCAGAAAGTTTTGCTTATTTGTTTTTGAAGTTTTGCAAAGGAAAGGGAAAGGAAGGGAAACCCAGGCTGTGGCTGTCACCCTGTGACCAAGCTCACTCAGTCAGAGGCCTCAGCAGCCACAAAGCAGTGCTACAAAGTGCTGAGTACACACTTTCCCCTCACCTGACCCAGAGCAAACAGGCCTGCTACCACCAGGGCACATGGACCTGCATCTATTTAGATAACACATGAACCTGGCTCTCTTTTCTGCTCACTTGAATGTCAGGTGGAAAGGTCTTCCTGAGACATCCCTGAAATCTGTCGCTCATAACAATAAGCACCCACGCCACAAACAGGAGGTCTCCAGGATGCAACAGACTTGGGACTTTCTGCACTAAAGGCACAGAGCATCAAGGTTTCTGCACTCTGGATCCTGCCCCCTTCTCTTCCCATTGCTCCCACTATCTGAGCATTTTGCTTCCTTGATTTCTGCTTAGACCCCTCTCCTGACATTTCTCTGTGCTATTTCTCCTGCTCTGCTCCTACCACTTGCTTGTATCCTCCACTGAGACCAACACAACCAAACAAAAAAGCCTGAATGTAAGGCTAAGGTTCAAAGCCAGATTTCTTATGCAAATTTTCCATACTACCCAGAAACAGATTTGAAAAATTAGTGAAGGAGAGTACCTGGGATTTTCCTGTTAATTGTGTTCTGTCACAGCAGCAGATGGAGGTAGCCTGGGCATTCAAGAAGCCTATTGACAAATTAAATCCTCTGATGGCCATTTGGCACTGAAATGAAGAAAAATACAACACTGAAACTATGGATCTCAAATAACTTGTATTCACATTAAATAGTACTTACTACCGCTAATAGTCAGCTAGCTCAGATAAAATCCAACATAGCAATGCATTGCTCTGCCTGAGCACAAGCTACAGAGTTGTGCACTTAAATGCTGTAAAAGCATTATTTTGTCTTTGTGCATAGGTGGGTGGTACGGTGCATGGAGCAGTCCTGTCTGAATACTCACACGAAAAATGCAGAACCTCGTAGGACCTACAGCCCTTGAGCTGTCCCCACCCCTTGCTCTGTACTGACAGCAGAGACATGCTGCCTCTATATTGCTAAGTCAAAATGAAGACATGGAAATCTGAAATAATGATGGAGGAAATGAGCAAAGTTTTGGTCATTGTTTAATTTGCTGAGAGAACAACCCCACCTAAGATTCCTTCTGCCAACTCTGAAAAAGTGGCCAAAGATAAAGACAAATATGCCTCGGAGATGAAGCACAGCTGTTATACTGATGGGGGGAGGAGAGGGGGGGAGCATAATAATTTAATTAGTATCTGTGCCCTTTCCATGTTTCTCCGTCCAATGTTATTGGTGAGAAACATAGTTTGAGATTTTAATTTTCCCTATACAGATGCGGCCCTTAAAAAGTCTACAAATAACCTTGTAGATCTCCATTTCCCTAATGATGGTAAAGTACTTTAGTTAATTAAACCTCACAACATTTCTGAAAGCATGAAACAGTGCAGCAGCCTCATCTCAAAACACAGCACTTCCAGAAACGTGTTTGTGGGTTCCACACAGTGTATCCCCCACACACCCTGTGCTCATATCAGTTGCAAAGAAACCTCAGGGGAAGATTATATACAAATTGATGCAGAAAATGGGTTATAACTTTCTACTGAAAGCATGTTTCTACTCTTTCTTAGAGAAAAGAAAAAAAAAAAAAAAAAGCCCTGTTAGCAAAGCTAAAATGCCTTGCAAAAATTAACTTGATTTTGCCTGAGGTTTCAACAGAAAACATACTGCAGTTCAGAATGTGACTAGCTCATCACACATTAAGAAGGGGACAATGTGCAGTCAGTCTAGATCCCGATCCTGAGGTCTGATTTTTATATTGCAAACAACTTGGAAAGATTTCTCTCTATGTCAGTGCAAAAAAATTCTTAAAACTGCAAAATGTGATCACCAGACACAGTTGTAGTTTTATATCAAGCTCTATCATCAGGCAAGTTTGGATCTGCTCTATGTTTCCCTTTCAGGTAGTAGAGTTGAAAGTAATTACAACAATAATGTCTCCAGTCAAAACCTACTCGTAACAACTCCTTCACATGGCCATCTACAGGCAACATGGCATTGCTTCTGTACACATTTGAATCTACATTAAGAAATATTCACCAGATTTGCTGGCTAATGCTCTGCTGCACCCCTCATCTTTTTATTGTGAACTCTGAAAAATTTTCCTCTCCAATGACAGCCCTTAACCAAGGCTGCCATTGAGTGTTTCAGGCACGGTGCTGGGCCTGAGGACCCCGGGTTGGTTTGCAGTGGGCAGATCAGCCCATGGTTTTGAACTTGGCTCATGTAGGCTCTGATTCAACAAATTCCTTCAGCCTCTGTTTCACTTCAGTCTTGGGTCCCATCCTCTTCCTCTGGGAAAAGGATTTCACTGGAACCTCCATGTAGTAGACCATGTCCTTGGGAGCTAACAGTGGGCAGGCATGTACAAAGCCCTCCTTTTCTCAGTCTTGAGGATTCTTCATATTAGGGGAAAGAGGTCATCCTATCACTTCCATGTTTCCCAACAACCCAGACCCCCCTCTGCCAAAATCAGCCCTTGTGTGGAGTTTGACTGCTAGATTTAAAAACAGCAAGAGCTTTAAAAACAAGAGCTCATCTGGGATAAAGAGGCTTAATAGTGCTTCATGAATACTGGCAGCCAGGATTTGTACTACCTACCTCGGACATAACAGAGAAGCAAGACCTATCCCCACATTGGGTACCAGGCTTGCTCATTCACATTGTGGATCCATGGTGGTTTCCTTCCCTCCAAAAACCACTAATTTAATGTACAGTACAGTCATTCTATGTGGGGGGAAAGAGAAATTCTTTCTTCCTTCCTGTTGGAAAACTCTTTGGCAGTAACGCTTGGATTGTTTTCTTTGTAAATTATATTCATGCTGTTTTCAAGATGTTTTCCTGACTTTATTGAAATTTGACCAATTTAACGAGTAATGTAGAACTTGTTTCCATGTTAAAAAAACTCTCAAAGCTGCTTGGGAATAATTATTAAAACTTCCATGTGTGCAGCAAAGCCAGTCACTTTTGCAAATAGCAAAAAAAAAAGTCAGTAACAGAAGGACGTTGCTGTAACAATAGGCAAAGTAATGCAAAACCCAAGGCCACCAACCTTTGGAGACCAGGGGCTAGGCTGGCGCTGTGCCAGGAACATTACACTCACACCTGGCTTTCATGCCAAATTCCATTGAAAAATAGTTTTAATCGCAGATAGGGGACTAATACAAAGCCCTGAATCAATGGAGAGGCTCATATGGAGTCTAACAGAATCTGAATCAGGCTCCAAAGACCTGATCTCCTGCACAGCAGTTAGGCGTGCTCCTAACTTCTTCATCTCCCCTTGAACCAGTGCTTTGGGGAACAAAGGGGCTGTAGCTTGCTCTTAGACCTACCTTATGCAGATATGCAAGTAGAGCAGCTGCATAGTCATGACTCACATGACAGCTGTGTCCACGCCAGGAATTCAACAGGCATCTGCCTAAACTTCAACACTTACCATTTTGTTTTGTTGTTGGTGGTGGATTCTTCCGCCTAAATATGGTGGCGCTGGTGCAGGCGGCCATACCTTTGTGTTCAGGAGCAAAGCACCGATTCCTCCTCAAAACCCCTTGAGCTTAGCTCTTGCTAGAAGTGAGTAAGGGCATCAGCACTAGGAGCCGGCAGGCAGGTGGGAGATGTCCTCATTGCTATTCGAGCCGAAAGCCAAAGGCAGCCCTTGCTGGTTGTAAAGGATCAGGAGAAAGCATTGCGCACGAGTAGTTTACAGACCTGAAATACAGAAGCTGGCACTTCTATGACTTTCATAATCTCTGCAGTGAGCCACACGTGCCATGCGGCAGACACTGGCTCCTGACACCGTACCGTGATGGGTATATGGGCAGACAGGGCCACGTCCTCGGGACCCAGTTCACCCGGGTGCTCCTGTAGCTCTTTGGGGAACTTGCTGCAGACATCACTGCCAGCTTACACCACAAGCCCTCAACAACTTATAAGAGACCTGAAAGTCTACTGATTTCTTTAGCTATAAAATTTGCTCCTTCTCCTGCCTGCTGGCTAGAAACACACGGCGCATACATGCACTCCTCTTTCCTCACCCCCACTTAGCCTCCAAGGCCAGCATTGCAGGCAGTTCTCTGCAGCTGCCTCTGAGGTCCTGCTTTCTGCGCAGGACTCCCTGTAACACTTTCAGTCTTCATCTTAGATGCGAGAAAAACATAACTGGATGTTTGGGCAACTGGAATAAAGGGCCAGACATCTAAATCAATGGCTAAACCAGAGCATTTGTGAATTTATGGGCGCTCCCTGCTTTTAGCTACTTCTGTATCGTTAGTTGGCTCAGCAGCTCTGAACAAAGCCCTTGTAGCACTTGCATTTCCTCAGCATCAATAATATATCCTGCTGGGTTAGGCTGCACCACGCCACAGCAAACTGAGCTGCCAGGGTTTCACACTGCCACAGACCAGAGCAAGGTAACGGGGCTAGATGGGGGCTGTTGCAGCTGTAACACAAGGCAGTGTGGCAAAGTAGAAGCTCTGCTTCAAGGAAAGCTTCATCCTTCCAGAAGCTCAGAGACATAAAGGACCTTATTTTTTATTTTTTATTTTTTTTGATTACCAACATCAGAATTGCTGCATCTGCCTAGCTGTTACTAATTCAAGATATGTAAGAGGATATTAAACACTTCTCAACCAAAGGGATAAGAATCCACTGCAACCATTACTCATCCAAGCAATCCTCATGTGAGTGGTTCCTCGCAGGAACTGACAATGTTCTCCCTTGCAAAGTTCAGCTTCAGCTCACCCACCTCAAGTTGCAAGCAGCAGCATGACTGCACCCCATGTATGATGCTGGAGAAGCATTTAGGAAGCCACTAAACCTTTGCAGCACTCACCCATAGGCTCCCCTTAAAGCCTTAGCACAGAAGGAGAAAAGAGTATTGAAGCTGAGGAGAGCGTAAAACGAATATGTCCTCAATCAAAAATAAAACAGCAACTAAACAGGCAGCATGCCCTAAGGAACATATCGAGCAGCAAATAATAATAATAATAATAATAAAAGCTGTTTTCCTTCTAGGATTAAAGTGACACACCATATAGTGTTTACTCAAATGCAGTGCTGTTTCAATATGAATAGCGTTTATACTTAAAAAGAGGGTGATTTATTTACCCTCCTTTTCCCCAGGGGCACAGGACAACACGTGGGCTGGAGAACTTTGCCTGCTGCTTGCCCACGCTTCTGGCTGATGAAACTGAAGAGTATCTGTGTCCAGCTGCTTATTCCCTGTGGCTGAATGGAGGTGACACATGGGGAACAAACGAGGCTTGGTTAAAAACTTGGTTGTGGGAACGTAAGTGCTGTCAGAGGTGGAGGAGGACAACAGAACTCAGCCAAAACCATCACATCTCACTGTCTGATAAAGGTTGTCTTGTGTTCTGAGCATTGAATCAGTGAAATATTGGGAACCTAAAAAATTGTTAGATTTGTTACCTAACCAAAAACAAAATTAAAAATAAAAAAGGGATTTTGTGCTTCATTGCAAGCTTCAACACACAGCTATGCTTGCAACTGCTCTTTGACGGTGTCACAGTTCTGGGACTCACTGGCAAATTCTCTGTTTCACAAATGGGTCTGCAACATTTCACAGGTTTTAAGGGTGAAGTTTATGAATGCTTTAACTAATATTTTCAGCGTTCATTCCTTTAGTGCAACGTAAGCCCTAGAGAAGTTCAGACCAGGATCACAGAAACAAACACAAGCACAGTAACTTGTTTAGGGGAGGAAAAAAAAAAAAAAAAAAAAAAGGAAGCTTCCTAGTCTAAAAACAGGCAATCGCATTAAATCTGTTTTGATTTTGAATTGCTTCTCTTGCGAGAAGCTTTGGAAATATTATTCATGTACATCTGCCTTTCTTCACCATGGCCAGAGACGAAACCACAACTACATTAAAAAGATTTTCAGAGTTCTCAGATGTTAAAGAACTTTTAGGCTGGTCACAACCTAAGTCACAATAAAACAAAACTCAACCATGAAAACAGATAATTAATGTTAGAAAGAACATCCTACCTGCTGTAGCTGAGAATATCCCTTCTACATGAAAAAAATATAGAAATAGCATATGATTTTTTAACATCAAAATGGAAACTAACAAACCAGAACAAATGGTCCTCAGCATCTGTTTTTAAGGCTGGTGTTTGATGAGAAACAGCTTGGCACACCTTCCAAGGACAAAAGTCATGCAAGAGGACTAGAAATGGTTTGAACACCTGAGGAAAGAGAGGCTGGGTCACACCCAAGGGGATTTTAAATCTCAGCAAATCCTGGCAATGAAAAGCAAGACAGCCCCCTCCTCACAAAATATAGGTGGGAGCAGGTGTGCAAAGGGTGGGTACTCAACCCTCAGTAGGTGATGCAACGTAAGGAAGCTGGTAGCTGATGAGAATAACTTAGCAAAGGGTAGGGAGACTGAAGGAGGTGCAGATTCTCAGCTCGGATACTGACAGCTCCAGCATCCTCACAGCCCCATCTTGGGAGGCACCTAGCAGCACTGCCCGGCATGAATGTGCCCTGGCAGCAGCATGGGCTGCGGGAGGGTTTCCCTCCTGCTTGTGAAGCCCCCATGAGCAGTTTGTGGTGCAGAGTGCTCAAAATATGGCATTTACACAGTATTGACTTGACAAGCTGCAACAGAGGTTGTGTAAGTCACTTGGTTTAGTTCTGCTGCCTACAAGGCATTTCAAAGGTAGCTGTCTCAAAACATCTGACTTTTTACAGGTTCAGGAGATTTTAATCCCTGTGAACATTTTGTTAAACATAAGGGTTAAATATCCATTGCCAGGAACACTTATGGAAACGCTGAGGAGGTCAGAGCCAGAACCAAAGGCAGATTTCAGAGGAATTCTCTAAAATACTAGCTACAAACATTGCAAAGTTCACTAGCATTTGCTGTCAAATCCAGGCTGCTTTTGGGCAAGGTAAAATCTTGCAAGCAAACCATTTTGCAGCTGTAAAAAGCAATCTTGCTTGCTTCAGAAACTACACCTATTTCCAAAAACCCGAAATGACTTACAAACACTATCATCAAAACTGAATGGAAAGGAAATAAAGTGCCTGCAAGAAAGAGAAATTAATTTTTGCAAAATTAGTCCCATTTGTGCAAATATTTACAATTCAGCTTAATATTACACACATATTCCCACTCAGAACTGATGAATGTACTCAGCCATATATTGTTATGCATTTGCCTTCAGTGTCTGAAACATCAGCGATAATTGGCATGAGAAAAGTCCTGATGCTTATAAGCTTTTGGAACTGCTGATAACCTGATAAACAAAAATGTTAAGGCAACTTCAGGAGCTAATCAAAACCCTGGCAGGTTGGGGAAATGTCAATATTTACAGCAAGCAGCCCTTCATCAGTTAATCACTTTTAACCTTCATAAATTAAGATACTATAGAGGACTTCAGGTTAACGTATGAGCCCTCTATTCAATTAAGGTATTACAAAGACAGTTACAAACAAGTAAGGCATCATGAAAGCAAGTAAAATTGAATTTATCAGGTGAGAAGCAGGCCAAGCAGGGAACAGAAAGCCCCAGTTTCAATGCTTTAAAAGAAGTGTTGTGTGTGATTCTAAAGAAACGGACTCAGCATTAGCTCCAAATATTTTATTTCACACATAAAACACAGTACCCGTACCCATACTAATAAAGAACAGACTTATGCCAACTCTAGTGCATGCTTTTGTTATTGCATTATAGTTCATGAGAATTATTGTACATAATTAAATAGAAAAAACTTGAACCTGGAATTATAAAGCAGTCACCAAAAACCAACAATTCCACTTGATATGTATTAAGTCATTCCTTTTTCTTCTGTTTCTTTTTTTTCTTTTTTTTTTTTTTTAAAGGAAAAGAAAAAGGGAGTCAAGGAGGAAAAGGAGGGGTAGAGGGGAGACAGAGAAAGAGAGAGAGAGGAAAACTCTTTCCCTTGTAAATCATTAAAAATGCATGAAGGTTTAAAGCACGCCAGAAACAGCCTGTGCATTCATTTAGGAGACTATGCACAAGAAAAAGCCATTGCATTAAAAGGAAAAAAATGAGATTTTTCTGTAAATTGGGATAGCAGCCATGGAGGTGGCTGGTGGCATACAACTGCTCCAGGCAGGGAGAAAATCTTGTTCCTCACCCCTTTTCTTACAAAAAGCATTGAGGGCCTTCAGCACGACAGCATTCGCAATGCTCCAGCAGAGCTTGCTAAATTTTATCTTCCAGAGGAGCTGATCACAATAACAAACATATGGATTATTATTCTTGCTGTTGAGTTCAGCTTCTGCCATAGAGAAAACTGCTGGTATGAATGGCTAATTTATTGAGCTGCAGATGTGAGATCTCCTCTGTGTGAGGAAGGCAGTGTGATGTTGGAGTCAGAAAACAGGAGCTAGCAATTGCAGGTTAAATATCTTTTTGACACTTCCTACCACCTGAAGGCACTTCAGCTCAGCGCTTTCTTGCCCTGTGAGAGAGAATGCTTACTATAAATGATGTTCCACTATTAGAATCCTGGGTTTTATAGAAGTACTGTTTACCATTATGAAACAGCAGCCATCACACCCCATCAGGGGACGACTTTCGCCCTGTACGAAGCTGTGCTCCTGTGGGACAGGGTATCTGACCTTGATGTGTCACACTGCAACTACAGAGAGACATCAGGAGAGAAGTGGCTTTTATTGTGTGGAGCTGGTTGGTTTGTTTGTTTAAAGTTTTCTGCGTCATCATCTTTAAATTTTTAGAATGAATTTATTGCTCTTGAAATCCATATCCCAGGGGCCCGGGTCTGCTCAGCACAGAAGAGAGTACATGGGAAGCGATGCTGCATCTTTCACCCGCAATGTCTTAGGGGGGAAAAAAAAAAAAAAAAAAGAAAAAGAAAAAGATAACTCCGTCTCTCTTGACACAGGAGATGTCTGCCACTCCTGATGCTTTTCTTCCATGCTGTGAACACAACCAGCCTGAGAGCACCATTCATTAGCTGTGAGGAACCTAATAGCCTACAACTGCTGATCGTCACTGGCATCCCAGCCCCACGTACCACTGAACAGCTGCAGAAGAAGGCTCTGTGCAGGATGCCCAGCTCTCTGCATCCCCAGTACCCATCTCTTTGAAAGTCTCCAGCACTACGAGCATGCTCCATCCTGGTCCATGCAAGCAGAGCTTGAGTTGCCTGGGCTATTGGTGATGCCACCACTTACACCCGTAGATTAGAGGTAAAATATGACAAGGAATAGAAACACCAGCCTTCATGGCTTAACTAGCACAGTGCTAGAGGTAGCCTGTCACAGCTGTCAGCCAGTTTGGAGACTGCCCTAGCCAGTGGCCTTTTCAGGGCTGAAACTTTGCAAGCCAGACAAAAACACAATCCTCTGCTTTTCTGGTGCCAGTGACCGCAGTGGGAGTTACTGCTGATCGTTGCTGCGTCCCTCCTAATGATGCCCTTCCCTACCCTAGGCAGAAGGCAGTCGGGTTTGGCCTAATCAGCAATTTTCCAGCTTTTGATTCCCACTCTCCCCCACCCCTCTTTTTGTCAATATTAATTTTAAATGCTTGAAGTCAGAGTTCCTTTTTTGCTGACTGGGCTTTCTCTGCCTCACCCCTTCAGGTGGAGATCTGACAAGTGACCACTGCATGCACAGGGAAACTTCAAATGAATCCCGAAAGGAAGTATTTGTGCAAGAATGAAAGGGCATCTTGGGCTTCTGCTGAGTAATGGATGTGATAATAATTGTAGGGGGAAAAGATCCAAACAGTTTATTTATTTCTGCAGCCAGGCTCTCGATCAAAAGATGTCAAAGAACTGTCATTGCAGGAGCAAGCACCATGCTTTAATTCTGGGGCATGCAGGAAGGACAGTTACCAGCCTGGGAATCAAGAAACTGGCTGCTGCTCCTTTGAACTCTATCAGAAGCTCATCATCTTTACGTCTTCTAATTAATGAGTGAATTTATTATTGGAGTAAAGGAAGGGCTGGTAGCCAAGGCTGACAGCAGGTTGGAAGTGGAGAACTAGGCTCACCAGAGCTGCAGGAAGGCGTAGCCACCTCCAGCCCCATTCCAGCCTCACTCAGACCAAAGCAGCCGCTGGTACCCCAGGCCCAGCATGGGCTGCTGTTCCCCAGGGACAGCCCCTTGTTCCTGGCGGCCTGTCAGCTTTGACATGCAGAACAATGCAACTGCAATCAAATGCCTTCCTCCTGCCTGCAGAGGCTTGGGATCAGTTTCCCCCTGTATCTCTTACCTTCCATCTACGACTTTGAAGGGTTTGTTCTTGAATCGTATCTGGATATCTCAGAGTGGAATTTCATTCTTCTAAGACTTTTAGAAGTAGACCGGGTGAAGAATTAACATGATACAGGGAGCACAGTGAGCTGGCTGCAGCTCACAGAGCTTTCTGTCACTATTGTTGGCAATGCCTGGAAAAGACGATGCTCTCCACAATGTGAGAATTGCCTTGGGAAGAAATGGACAGCATCTGTGCACTTTCCACCTCTTGAAGAACAAGGACAGTTTTCCTTCTTAGCACAACACAGGTAAAGATGCATTGAGATTAGGCCAGCAGCTTCTCACCAAGTGTAGCCAAAAATAGATGTCTTGGGAAGGGCAAAAAAATACAGGAGGCACACTGCAGTTTTCCAGTACATTTGCTTCATGTGAGCTGAAGAAATATGTGAAAGGCACAGACCAAAACAGAGCCCATTCCTCAGGTCTCAAGCACACTTGTGCAGGACTGAATTCTGCTGTTTTGCCTGTGTAAAGGAAATATGCAAGAAGCAGACTGAATGCAGCTAGGAATTAAATTGCCAGCTTTTGATCTGAGATCCCTTACAGCCAATCAACATATATCCTTGGACAGGTTATTTGTATCGACAGCATAAGCTAAGTCAAAATCTCCCATCTTCTGGTGCATCCCAGCACATACACAGTCCTCATGCTGCCCAGGGTGCAGCAAATACCAGAGGTGCTAGCATGCACTCATGAAGTCCATGTAAAATACCTAGAAAGAAGTCGTCACTCTGCAGTAGAGCAACGACAGCTTTTCCAGGATGCTATTAAAGGAATAAGCTGTGCCCTAGACTTTGTCTGTGTTTCTGAATGAGATGTCCTGGCTGCTTAGCTGAGGAGACTGTCAGCATGACTGATCACCACTCAGCGCCTCAGGAAAGGGCTTTTGTTTATATTTCAGGTAGACAGTTTTACTGCATTATATATGATCCCTGCAATTGTTACCACTATCTGCTTCTGCTCTAAATATAGTGTGAATGTTCCTTGCCCTTACCCTGGTGTCACTCCCATCCTTCATGCACCCACTCCAGGTCTCTCTCACCAGCTCCAGAAGGGACAAGTGCCTCACTGCTCTGCATGGTTCGGCTCTCCGGCCCTGGGACGTGCCTCCATTCACAGCCATGCTGGGAGAATCTGCATCTTGGAGCTAAACAGAAACTCTGATCCCATACAGCTCCTCTGAAAGCTTCCTATAAATATACAAGGCTTATGCTGACAAGTTCCCGTTAGATTTATACCTGCAAGACAGAGCATTCACTTGTTCAGTCACATAGAGTGTCCCTAAGTCCCTCACAGACTTAGCACTGGGTAACCTGGTAACAGGACAGATCTTTGATTTCACTGCCTTCCTGTGGATTTTGGGGATGGAGCAGAGAAGAGAGAAAGAGGGGCCTATAGGACCAGGTTGAGAGAGAATTCCTTGCTTTTGTCAGGATCCTACTCAGAAGCATCACAAAAGCAGGCTTTACAAGTGATTGTGATTGCACGCTGCCTGTATTTATTCTCTTGCTGATGCTCTTGTCAAACCAGCTTGCTCTGCAGGCCAGGAAAAACTGCATCCACTGATTCCAGCTCTAAGTTCAGCTTGTGCATCTGAAAATGAAATGGGAAAAATCCACCTTGCCCTCCAGCACTAGAGTAAAGCAGTGAGGAACTTAGGAAGCAAACCGTGGTGCATCTCAGCATGATAGGCTGAGCAAAACAGCATGTTCTTCCCTCCCTCTGTTTGCTCTGTGCTTCTGACAGTGCCACAGACAGCTTCCTGAATTTAAAAAAAAAAAAAAACTTATGGATGTCCAACTCACAAGGCATGCTGGGAGCAAGAAACATGTGCCACCATGATAGAATAACTTTTAGATCCAAGGGGCACCTCAGAGGAAGGAAGAAAGGAGAAGGGGCACCAGGTCATCCTTACTGCAACACAACTGGCCTCCATATCCATTTCCTGCCCTTCTGCATGCCCTGTGGACCCTCACAGCAGTACTGGTCAGGTTTGAAACTGCTTTACAACTGGGCAGTTTTGTATTCAGTTGGCACCTTCCCCAAGACCAGGTATGAAACAAGATCCAAGGTGTGTACACCAAGAAAGAACAAGCTCATGGCAACATCCAGTTATCTATGTCTTTATTGATTTGTTTAGTGATCATCGCATAGTGAAAAGCAGTAGACTGTGAGGGAAGGCAGAGAAGAACTGCTGTAAGGAAAAAAAAAGCCATAGATCACTGAAGTTTATTGGCCTGAAATTACAGGTTTCAGGGAGGGCAGGCATTAGAATATAGGTAGTGCACAGAGATTAACCCTTCATTTACTAGCTGAACACAAGTATTTCACCACGTACCATTCAAAATTCAGCAGATCCAATACGAATGTGCCCCCCAAGTACCCTCGGCTCAGGGTACTGCAACAGCAACACTCGAGTGGCCTGGGAGGTCTCCTAAGCAGGCACTGGACTGGGCTACCTGGGATTGAGCAAGGGATCCACTGACAAACAAAGCAGAAAAGGAAAACATTGACCATGATGAATACAACGACAAAGCAGGAAAGTGCAAATGCCGTCAAGTCATTTCCTCTCTGTAATTAAGGTTCCCTGCAGAGACACAGTAAATACAATACCTTACAGACTTCAAATTTCCGATGGCATTAATGCATCTGAGATGCCCTCATATTATTTGCAGAAGTAGTCTAGTCTGATTTAGTACAGATCTGGAAAGAAACTTCTTTCTTCAGGTGAGGGGATTGCGACTTCACACAGAGCTCATTAGCCACTCTGCTGAACAGCCAATTATTAATGTTTTTGATTGATCGTTTTGAGTAACATCCATCTCCAGATTTGCTTGGGACAAGTCATTCTTCCCAACTTGCCAATTGATGGGCTCTCAGGCAGCACCTCTGCTGATCTTCCCTCTTTTGGAGATGTTGACCTGACAGGCAATCACTTTGCTTAACTTTTTGAGCTACCCTGCTGGCTTGATTTCTCCTTTCATTGTTAACCTAAAACCAAAATAAAACAACAAAAAAAGAAACTCATGACTGCATGACAAAAATAGCAAGCAGAGTTTTTTAACAAATGACCCATAATGGCACATCAGTGACTGTGCACTGGAAAAGATAAGGAGAATCCTGGCTGCAGCTTTGAAATGCAAACGTACTGATGAGAGAGTGATTTCCAGCCTACTCCACAGCACCGAGAAATACAAGGTCATACTTCCTCTATGCTAGAGTAACAGGAAAGTATGTCTGTTTTTTGCAGTTTCTTCAAGGTAGTTAGCCTCACTTTTCCATCAGTACCCACCTAGATGGTTTCACTGACCGTACACACAGAAGCAACAGCCAATAAAAAATGTGACTGTAAAACTGAGCAGTAGGATTTACTGTCTCATAATACTTCAAACTTTTGAAAATAACTTGGTCAAGTCTCAATGAGACTCCTTTAAGATAGCAAACCATCTCTTGCATGAAAATGTATTCACCGGAGTGCTGTTAATAGCCAGCTATGATAGACCATTTTTACCACTGAAATTGCAGCCAATTTTTCATATCTCAAGGGTTTTTTTTTTTGTTGTTGTTGTTTTTTTTTAAACCGGTAACTTTCATTCCATCAATACACTGCAGCAATTCTTTGCATGACAGTCCTGATAAAGCAGAATAGAGCCAAGGATAGGAGAAATAAACTAAGAACGGGCACCCTGAAGTCCCAGAGCAAGGCAGGAAACCTAAAGACTACAAGGTGCCGATGAACTTAAACCCCCAAAACAAGTAGCTGCAGAGCTCCCCCTCCTTTAACTGCAGCTCATTATCTTCCAAACCTCCACAAACTTCTCCCGAAAAGCAGGTGAACTCTGGTGTCAAGATCACAGTGATAATTGCAGCTTTTCCCTGAGCTTGGGCTGCTCAGACTCATCTGGCAGCAAGCAGAAATCAGACCGAGCAGCCAGTCCCGCAGACTCCTCTGTTGTCAGCACGCGTCCTGCGTGCCATCAAGGCACTACATGCAATCCAGAAATAATGGGGCAAGATTTTCTGCACCGTATGGTGAGAGTGTGGTATGCAGAAATACATAATAGCTGACAATCCTACTAAATGTTGCTAGTGTATTTCTTATGCTAAAATCAAATCATACTTGTTTTAAACTCTTAAAAATAATAGGATTCATTGCATGCACTTTAAAAAAGCAGCTTAAAACCAGAAGTGAAAAAAAAATCATATTGAATTAGATGTATTTATTTTGCACATTTTTTGCACCGCATGATTTAAAAATTAAAATAATTTGTGTTTGTTCAAATAAAAAAATCATCTTCACCACTGGCAAGCGTGGGTGGAAAGCAGGGAGATGTCTGCACTGTTGTGCTGACTGCCCTAAGCATTTTGTCAGAAATCTTTAACCCACGCACTAAAATTTGCTTGCTTGTCTAACTTATTTTTGCACTCACCACACTCACTCCAGTACTAACTGGGGGAACACAGAACAGGTAAAACCAGTAAAAAAGGAGCCAGCCAAGCAGCAAAGCAGCTCTCAGCCTCAGCGTGCCCACTGGGAAAGGCTCTTCAGCGCCTGCCCGAGTGCCTTTCTGGATCGGATTAGAAATTCAAGGGAGAGAACGGATATTGAAATGCTAAAATTTTCAATCTTGGCATCCACTGGGAAAAATCTATGGGATAGGACCAATAAAAAATAAACCAGGGCAAGAGAATTATTAATCTCTCTAAACCACAGTAAGGGTTCTCTTACTGAAACTGCACCCTCTGGAGGATGCATCCCAACAGATCTGCAGCAGCGCACAGCTCACATATTTATGTGTGTGTGTTTTATCACATGCTAACATGGGACTTTCTTTGATTTGTATATGGGATTTAAAAACAAAAACGAAAAATGAAGTTTCCATCAAACTTACAGAGAATCTTAATAGTGATTTAATGCTGTGAAATCTGGCTTGCCACAAGGCTGTGACAGGACCATATTTTTTTCCTTCCAAGGTGAGGTTCTTCCTAGTGCAACGGCATTTTTTTTTAATTTTTTTGAACAAAAAACATATTAATCATTTATGAAGCTGTGGAGCCTTGTCTGGACACTGAATGCCGTTACAGGCACGGGGTACACACACGGGCAGGAGAGGGCATGGAGGGCGAGGAGCCACAGCTCTGGGTCTGCTGCGAGCAACGTCATGGCCACGCCGGGTGGGATTGCTCAACACACGCCAGCAGGTTGGCCTCCAGTTTGTGTTCATGAATAAATTTCACTTTGCAAGAGCTACGAAGAAAAAAAAAAAAAAGATACAGCAACACCCCGTGTCTGCATAGGGTAAATCTACTCAGCTTTCAACCCATGTGCTTAATAACACCACCTAAGGCCATGCTGTGAACACACTGTCTAGGGAGCCTTTTTGCTCTTTTTTTTTTTTTTTTTCTCTGCTGTATTTCATCATGCTTAATAATAAAATTCAATAATTGCTAGCATGGAGATGAATCCCTTTCTCTGGGAATAGCCCTGAAAAACCAGCAAGCAACCCGGCAAGATGCTACTGCACAAAAAGAAAAAGGAATTCCCATCCCCTTGTGCCCTCTTTGGAGCTATTGATAGCCTCAGCGCTTCACATTTTGCCTCTCTCCCTGTTTGGGAAGAAAGAAAGCAAGAGGCTGGGGATCAGCCTCAGCGTATGCGACTGACATATATAATCTAGATTGGCTTTCCCAGGCAGACCTTTGATTGAGGAGGAAGAAGAGCAGCTGGTCAAAGTAATCTGCTCCGAGCAATTTGCATAATTTTCTCCCCCGTTTCCTCCGGCATTGTGAGCGTGTCTGGAGAGGAACACAAGCGGCAGATGCCGCGTCGCTCTGTCACAGGGTACAGCAAAGTGGAGAACGTGGGTCAGAATTCATCTGCTAAATATCCCCAACAGGTTAAACAGTTCTGGAGAGCTTCAGTCACAGATCTTCTTTTGAAAAGCTCTTTTTTTTTTTTTTTTTTCCTCCCTCACTAAGCACAACTGATTCTATTTCCCCAGCAATCGCATGTTCCCTTTCACACTCGTGTGCTATTCAGAAAGACACTCTTTGTGTTTCTTTATGGAGCTGGCTTTCAGGACCAAGTGTTTCTTTTTCCTGCTTGGGTGAAGAATACGTTACAAATAGGTCATTTGAGAGTAGAAAGCCAGGCTTCTGGATTAAAAACAAATGTGTGTTTAATATTAAATGCAATATTTTGAACCACGGCAAGGAAAGATAAAAACCATCCTCCAAAGCTGCAGTTTTGCACTGGGGCTGGAAAACTGGTGGAAGCTGCAAGTCTTGCCTTTGGCCCATCCACTTCAAAATGGGTGCCTAAAATCAGGCATATGAATCCTGGTTGTGTTAGGATGAAGGAATCCTGGAAGCAAAGCACTGCTGATTTATCCTAACTGGAGATCAAGCCCTGCACTGTGCTCACATGGCATTTCAGCCTGGCTCCTCATCATGCAGAGCAAGCAGCACCATCCACCTACAAGAGATGTACATGCAAATGCAGCATCCGTTGCTTTACTACTGGATGCAAGTAATACACAAGCATTTTTGTAAATCCTTCAGGGGAAAAGTAGAGTACAATTATAAGCCTGTAAAAAGCAACTTTTTCCCCAAAAGTTCTTCCGAAGTTGCTAGAGGCAAATAACTCTGATTTGTTCTTCATCAGCTCTTCGTGCAGTGAGAACAAGTGCCTATGCTTGGTGGCAAGCAGCCACATTTCCCACTGCAGAGGTCACTAAAGAAGAGAGCACTGACCTCCTCATGGCTCTGCCCTCCTCCTCTCCCTTGGGCTATCCCACCTCTGGGCCAAGATTTGCAGGATATATGCTTACAAGAGCCCAAGCCTTCAGCTGCTGATGGATGCTGAATGCCTGCAACCAGCACACACACAGATGAGGGTGCCTATAATAGGTTCAGACAGCTAACAGCTCCAACTTGTCCCTGTTGGCCATCTGGGACAGGGACAACACGCACTGTGTTATCCAGTCCCACCCAGTTGCTACCAGGCTGTTATCCAGTCCTGATGTTAAATGCCAGAGAAGGGGCCTGAGATCTGTTATAAGCTCCACAGTGAGCCATGATCATATGGTGGTGAAACCAAAGGAAAACGTTCAGTTCCAAAAGGGGCAGCCAAACTCATTTCTTCAGAAACTATCACATTCCTACAAAAATAAGAGTGTACTCCCCCCCATATCCCAAACCTCCCCTCACTTGTCAGAGAGGGTTATTTTTATGGACACAGACTGCACCACCTGTGGCTCCTACAGCCCACTTCCTGAGCCATAGGCAGTGCTGGGGAACCTCCAAAACCCAAGGACGAGATTCTGCCGGGCAGGAGCTCATGGCATAAAGCAGTAACTCTACCATCTAAGAAATTTGCATACAGACCTTGCTTCTGACTATTTCAAAATTTGGGACAGTTTATTATTGTTTTAACTCATTTCCTAAAATATACGCAATTTCATACTCCATATAGTGCAGAACAAGCTCCCAGTCTGAGCAAACCAGCCATCCACAGAACACAGCAGGAGCCAGCATTTCACAGTATTTCTATCCATATCTGAACCCAGCTGGAACTGGAACATCCAAGAGTAGAAACATTGGCCTGTTTGTCTACCCCTACAGTGACATTTTATTTTTTTGGAGTGTCTGAAATCTACTGGAGCAGTGTCGATTGTTCAAGGCCTGATCTTAAAGCTGCCTAATTAATAAGGAAAAAGAGTTTTTTTCCTCATTCAGCGTCACCAACATTTTTTGTGGGATTTTTCCTCCCCCCTCAATTCTCTTTCCCCTGTGGATTTGTCTCAGGGCAATTTTAGAGTTTTTTGGCTTTTTAAAATCAAAAGCTGGAACAGAAGCCTAGGAAAAGTCCCTGGAACTTCCCACCTCTGCACCTGCCCTTATCCCAGTGACCAAGGCCCTTCCAAGAATAGCTATTTAAGCCCATCCCTGGTGCATTATTTGGATGCTCACATTCAATAACTGCTCAGTGTCTGACATGGCACTGCTGGGCACCTGCAGTGCCAATCTGTGAAGCTTCGTCAGGGACACCAGCACACAACAGGGATGTCCCTCTGATCTCCATAGGCAGCCAGCAGCTCCCTGAGGGTTTCTGCTCAGAAGAGCTGCACAGAGCAAATCTTCCCCCTGGCTACAGGCTCTGAACAGAACTCAGCTGGGAAGAAAAAGCCAGGACCATGATTTCCACCATTCTCCCTCTCCATTACTTACCAGCAAAACAAATGAACTTTCTAACAGCAAAAGAAGGCTTCAAGCTTTTTGTTACTGGTTTGGGACACAAGCATCTTCTGCCACAAGAAAAAAAAAAAAAAATAGTGTCTTGTAGGACAGGAGGAAGGATAAGTATTTTCTGACTTTTTTTCCCTTAGAGTTGCCCAGCCAGGCCAGGCCAGCTGCCAGCCCGCAGCTCCAGACCTCACTCCCTCTCAGGATTGAGCACTTCAGCTCAAGCCTTTGTTGGTGAAGCCAAGACCCCAGCCCCACAGCCCCACGCAGGAAACGTGATTAATTTTTGCATGAAGAGTGATTTGTTGCATAACAGCCATAAACAACAAGATCCATTAATTAATATGGGATCAGAGCATCAGTGTTGTTCTTCAGTCCTGCATCCCATGGCACCTGCTCTGCCCTTGCTCATCTAAAGAACATCCAGAAATAAAAAAATTAAACACTGATTTTTAAAACAGAAAAACAGATTTAGGATGGTAAAAGAGCCTTCTTTTAACTCCGTGTTAATGTGCCCTTTGAGGCTTTTCCTTCCTGAGGTAGCTAATTACAGAAACCCAAAGAGTTAATTTATTCTGTGAAAGCCCCTTTCATTGTTCTGATAGCAAGTCTGGTAAAATCACGGTTTTCATTTAGAAATCCAACATGTCCCGTACCCTCTCCCTCATCTCCTATTACTATTAGTGTCAGCCTTGTACTAACCCTCCATTTCTTTCTTTTTTTTTGTATGTGTGTGGAAACTAACTACCTTTCAGTCACTGAAATGCTAATTTCAGAGACAGGCAGTAGGCAGCTAGAAGATAATGTTACATGTTTCCATCCTCCCACGGGGGAAAAACCTGGAGGAATCACAACATCTGAGATGCTTTTGCATTTTGGATAGGAAGACAAAGGGAAAACAGTTTGTGTGTATACATAGACACAAACACATTCAGAGACTAGGTCTTGGAGATTAAAAATGTAATTGATATTAGGTGCATTTTCTCCTTACAGGGCAGGCAAGAGAGATCTGAGCTTTATATTTGCAGAAAGAAGAAACACAAATGGCAACAACACCCTGTTTAAAATCAATATCTTGATGGATATTTTTCTGCTCAGAAATACATACTAAGGAAATGGCAGTATTCTGCAGAGAAGTAAAGAATATTTGTCATATTTTCTTGCCATGTCACTTTTTCTGCACTGTTTCATTGAGCCCTGTTCATGAAGGAACAATTGCCTTATTGTCACACTGAATGTCCCAGGAGCAATGCAACAAAACCAAACAAAGAGGCAGGAGGGGGAAGAAAGACAGAAAAAGGGGAACAACTTTTCCAGCATTAAATGCTCGTTCATATCTAGATCCTTGCCAAAAAACTGCTTGCTCTGGCAAAATCCTGTCTCTGCTTTCCTCTTTCAGTATATACGGGCTCCCTCCCTTTGTTCCTCTCTTCACTTGGGGTTTCTGCATTCAGAATCTCCCCAGACAGGGGAAAAATAGCAAAAATAAATAAATAAATAAATAAATAAAAATCTCAAAGTCCCTGGCATGTCTTGATTGGTCCAGGGCACCTCAAAAATTACATCAGGAATACTAATGAATTCCCCAAAATCCAGACCAAGAGATTGCTTTGTTTCAGTTTTGGTTTTAATGCAGCGCTGCTGTTCTTCACCAGTTCTGAATCCTCCTGAAGGGAAGAAATCCATGTAATTCCCAATGTACAGACCAGGCAAGTGAAAGCACCAGAAAAAGGAAGTTACTACCAAGGCCTCAGCACACTAGAACAGCAGGGCAAAGAAATCAAAACCCAATTCTTCCAGACAGACACAAGCAGTCTGCTCCAGCAGTGGTATATCTGCTCTACACTCTCCCTACATCAACTGTGGGATGTGTATTTTATCCTTCAACAGAAACTCATCTTCATGTCTTCCACTCCAGCAGGACAAAAGAAGGAAAATAACCAAAAAGAGTAGCCACCTAGAGGTGGAAGATAAGCATTCAGAGTCTGTGTTTCCAATATCTATCCAATCACAATATTTTCCACATTTAAAGATGGACCAGGGCTGGAAACCCTAATTCTGACAGCATAAGACCTTTCACTAATAGTGTGGGAGAAAGGCCTGAAATGGCAGAACAATGAATAGCAGCAACATTTCAAAGCTCATGAGTCTGTAACAGAGAGCCGCTGGCATGGTAAATCACATCTGGGCACATGCATGCAGCCATTAACAACTAATTCTTGGTGGAGTAGGATAACTGGGCTTAGCTGCTTAGAGCTGCTACTTGGCAGTGCAGATTCTTTCCTGCTCTCTAGTACTCAGCTAGGTCCCCTCACAGAAGCTGCCTATGTTAGGAAAAGCAATCATATTAATCAAGTAATTCAATCAGTTTTAAGCTAATAATGTTTGAGTACCCACATCCTGGCTTTCACAGACATCATCACAATCATTTACACAAACTTAACTTTAAGAGTTACCTCTTTCCAGCTGAGGCACAGGGACCCACCATGCCAAAACTCTATGCTGGGGAGATTGAACTACCATCCAATTAGCTCGTAGGGAACCTGAGGAAATGATCTTGCCTGATACCCACCTCCATGTCAGAGGTATTTCTCCCTGGAGTAAGGTGATTGGGTTGACCCCAGCACCAAGAGGTTATAACTGTGTGTTCAGAGCAGTGGTCTGGATGCAGTTCAGTGTTTTTGTATCAGACTCCCTGCTATATTCTACACACATTTTAGTGAATTACTATACAGTCCCTTTATTTTCCTTCTATTTTTCCATTCCAGAGAATGCTCATTGTTATTGGCGTTTTAAGCTGAGGCTCAGGGATCACATTTGATTGCATAGGACAAACCATTTTAAGTGGTAGAGCTTAAGGATGGAAAAAATGAAAATTATGTAATTTAATAATGAACCGCAACAATGGAGTGCAATCTTCCTGCATATTATTGACAATGATCATCTCCGGCTGCCAGCACTGCTGGCTGTGAGGAGTCAAGATTTTCCCTGTGCCAACACAGACCTCACTCCTATTTCCAAGCTTTCCAAGTACAAACAGAACACAGGCTGCTTTGCATTACAGAGAGGCCTGTCCATTAGTTTTCTATGAAAGAGTTTCACAGATTTTTACAGCTTGATGTGTATGAACAGGCATGCAGCATCTTTCCCAAAACATTTTGTTGACCCTTGTTCAAAACACCTGGACAAAGACAGGGATTTGACTGCACAAAGAGCACCCTGGGCACCTTGACTCAATCCTTGTCTTTCAGGTCCAGCAGAGGATGGTCTGCTCAGCACAGCCTGTGTCAAAGCATTTCTGTTGGAGCGGACACTTTTAAAGCCAGCAGAAACCCCACTGCCATTAAGCCACATTGCCCCTCTCCACATCACATTCCTTGGGCAAATCCAGATCTCTTGCCTTTCATTTCCAACTTACTCTATTTCAGTTCTCCAGATTTGCACTTTTAGGTTTTCAGATTTGAACAAAGCCAAAATCTCAGCTGAAATCTCACCACGCTCTGGCAGCCTCTGCCCTACTCCTTGTCCATGCTGTGTGGGACCATATGTGGAGTGTGAGGTTTGGAGCCAGCCGTCTGCCAGGTTTCGCGTGCAAGCCTTTGAAAAGTGCCAAAGTCATGGTCGTAACAAGTCTGCAAATTTTACCTGAATTGCTGTCAATATTTCAAGCTCCTTGTTTGGTGGGGAGTTTGCTGTCCAGCAGACTGTTGGCTTGGTTTAATACAGCAAGGTGACACACACAGAGCTGCCTATAGTTAGGTGGTATTCGATAGGTAAGTTGTCAATCATAAGTAAGCTCAAAATTTTGAAATTAACTAGGGAAATGCTTCCAAGGTGTATTAATTATGATATTTAATGATAAAGAAGAAGCTGTTCATGACATGATCAGAACTCTCATATTGGAAGCAAGATGCCGTATCTTTCATTACTTCTGTAGAAAGTTCAGCTGCTTGCTTCCAGATGATCAGGATGACCTCAAGAGGAGGAGAGGAAGCTTATATAAAGGGACATGGGAAAATCAATTCTAATAAAATAAGCTACAGCCCTAACCTCCATCAGAAATTCCAGAAACACAAAAATATTAAAACCAACAAACATTCCAAGAAAACAATACAGAGTTTCAAGTAAATCAGATTGCCTGAACTATAGATTCACTTCCTTCTTGTAAAACATCTGTGGATGTTTCTCACATCCTGGCCCTTCCACCCACTCCCACATTCCAGCACCCAAAACGCAAAAATGAGATCGGCTGTTACAAGGCTGGCTAGCACGAATGCTTGAGTGCCAGGTATGTGCAGCTGTATGTTTGATTGCTAATCCATCTGCAAGACTCGGTATGGGCCACTTTTGTTTGAGTCTCCAGTAAGGATGGGAAAACGGATTGGAATGAATAATGTGAAAGCCCTTGGCCTTTTGCCTCTTTTTAAAGCTGAACTGGAAACAAAAGTTCCTTCCAGGTTCTTGAATGCTCCAGCAGTGCCACCCATTTTCTTGGGATGCCTTTCCATTTCCAAATTCCATTTGGTAGAATGAGCCCTAGAACACTAAAGAGCAGCTTTCCTCAGTGCCCTCCCAGGCTGGCGGGAAGCAGAGGCTTAGAAAAACTTGTGGAAAACCTGAAGCCAAAGACTTTGCATCAGAAAGGTTCTCTGAGTACAGGTAGATTCAGTACTGGAGAAAGTGAGGGAATAAGGTGTTTAACCCGGAGCTAAACTCTATGCATCTAAAGGACTGGATGCACCAACAGTGGATAAACAAATTTACTAGCATATGCAAAAGGGATTCTTAGTTCAGTTAACGAGCCATGCTTGCTTCTCATTGGTTTGTAGTTTTGCGTTCTGGCTCTGCCTTATTTTCTTCTCTCAGTGGGCCATGGGTGTTACCAAGCAACATGGTAATACTCGGCCCAAATTCCAAACCATAGATTTTTGTAAACATCAGTGAATAAAATTATTTAATACCCTGCCTGAACATTGCCCTAAACCTCTGGGGATATGCTAAGGAATGCAACCCCATACAACTAACACACAAAGAAGAAAAGGTCTCATTTCTGATATCTTTAAGTCATCATTTCATGCCAGATAAAGATCTCAAAATCAAGGCTTTTCAAAACTATTTTAAAGAAAGTGAGATACAGTCACAGACACCCAACCTGACTGAGGGTGAGGCACCCACCTGAGTGACAGGAGCCCAAGTTAGAAAGGGACCTTGAACCAGAGTTCTGCCTCCCAGGGAGTCCTTAACAGACGGGATACTGCTAAATCATTGCACCCCTCTCACTGGAACTGAGACTCAACAACCCAGCTCCCACCTCAGCAGCAGCATTCCCCCTCACTCTGTTCCAAAACTAGATGTAGAGCCTCATGACCTGGCCATCTAGGAGGCTTCAAACACAAATGCATCTTCCTCAGGACACACTCCCTTCCTGGTTGCCACTGCCCATCACAGAGCCTCACCCTGCGGTTGTGTTCCCTTTCCCCATCCAACACATGGGATGGCTCCTGCTGGAGAAGAATCTCAGGAAGTCAGACCCTGGCTGGCTGTGAGTTTGTTTCTCATTCCCCCCAGGTTGCATAACTGCACTTGGCATCCAGGAATGCTTCCTGATGCAAACACAAATGGAGGGAATGTGGTCCTGTCGCCAGCACCCTGCCCACAGCCCAGGGGGAGCACAGAGCTGTTCCCACTCATGCTCTGCTAGAGAAGTGAAAAGGGCACCTCCGGAGAGCCAGCTTAGTGGCCTCCCTCCCAGAAAGAGACATCTCCAGGAAGAAATGGATCCATCACAAGGCGCTTAGTGGGATGAGCTGTCCCCCCTCAAATCCCAGGATTTGCAATTTGTGCTGCTTCAGAGCTGTGGGAGGCCGCTGGGCTCGCTCTCCCTTTCCATTTGACTCAGTCTTCTCATAGCGGGGATTATCCTCGTCTATCAAAGGGAAAGCTGCAGAGCAGACGTCCGCCTATTCTTCCTGCGCACTGAGCCTGACAGCCGGCTTTTCAGCCCCGCTCACATTACCAGCTGCCCTACAATGAGGGAGCTAAACTCCACACAAGGCCCACATGGAGCTCCAGAAGGAGCTGGGGGGCTGAAGGGTGTGGAGGGGAGAGGGGGTTGAGTGGCGAGAGGGTGAGGAACAACTCATGCAGATGAGGGAGAGTTAATCCTATTTAGCACATGTATATTATCAATGAGTGTGTGTGGTGGGGAAAGGCAGGGGGGGAACCCCCCACTGCAGGCAGGCGGAGGCAGACAAAAAGATCATTCATGTGTGGCTCACAGAATTAAGAAGGTACCACAATCTGCTGCTGGTTTAGCTCCAAATACTTCTTATTCAAGTCAGAGCCCCTTCCCCCACCCAACCTGCACAACTTCCTTGCTTTTCTGTCCCTGCCTCTCTGGGCGAGCCCCATACAAGTTTTACTTTTCATCTCTTCTGTTGGCACAGGGGCGTGAGAGGCAGCAGCATTTCAGGGCCAGCTCAGCACCAGGTCCTAGGCCTCAAAGTTTCAACCTGTACTAAGATCCAGACTTCAGAAGTGTGACATTGGCATGGTCCACCATGTGCCCCAAGCGTTGTCCAAGAATCAACTCAGGACCCACATTTCCTAGGCTCATTCAAAATGCTGAGCCTTTCAGAAGTTTAATCTATGCGGTCTGAAACTGAGATATCAGCCCAAGAACTTGGGAACATTTTGGCAGAGTTGTTTAACCCTGAATCATCATTACCTGTGGCTTTGCAATAAGACTTTCAACTTACAAAGATCACCTTAGTCCAAATTTTAACCCAAGGGCAAGGCACCGGGTGACTTTTTGCATTTGCATCCTCCCACCTTGGCTGAGAAGCATGCCTGCACCTTCCCCTCCAAAGTCCCTGCTTCGATGAAAAGGAATCCTAAACTGAGTATTCTTTTAAATAACAGTATGGGGATGAAAGGCTGGGGCTGGAGTCAGTCATTTGAAATGCATAAAAAATCTCAGGCTTGAATCTACAGGCTGTCCCTTTAGAGAAAAAGCAAAATGTATTTTGGACAAACCACTTGACTGCTAATGAACCACAAACACAAACATTGCTCCTTAATTTGCATTCAGTGCTGGAGGAGACCCACACTCCCTCTAATGAGTGCTGCCAGCCACCCTTTTCCAAGGAGAACTCCCCAGCCACTGAGAAGAAGCCAGCAATTCCTCTGGGGTCCCTGCACTGGCTAACGCCATGCTTTGGATCGTTGCTTGCGCTGTGTCACACAGCTCTGCTTCACCCCTGTAATCTCCTTGCCTTCTCCGCAGGAATCAGGGATAGAGGAGCTCTCTCCTCCCCTACTGTACATGCTCATAGGTTTTAATCCAATTAAACCATTCTCTCTCCTTGACAGATTCTCTTTTTTCTTCATTTGCTTTCAATAAAGAAGCATCGGTTGCTTGGGAGCATTCCAGGGCTGCAACAACAGCGCCTTCGCTTACATGTGTCGCTTACAAGTGGAAAACTGCAAATGAAGCTTGAGGCTTATTTTAGAAGGAAGGTGGAAATGGCCTTGTTATTTAATAGAGGTTTTTTTAAATGCTTTTAAAACCTTATTAAGCAGATTAAATTTCAAGAGACATCTCGCTCTTTTATTCTGGGAAGTCCCTTCCTCGTCCCTTTCTTGTACCAAATTGGTATGTCAGCATAGGCGTGCCCACTGCCTGGCTCCTGCAGACCCATCAAGCATCGATTTTGACACTTAACAGAATTAGAAGTGCCAGCCATCCAGACCTTGATGGCTTTTCACAGGGAATGAGCACTAACCTCCATTAGGAGTCTTCCTTTTATCACATAGATCCCCTTATAATTCAATTTGCAGTGAAATTCTCCCCCATCTCCCCAAACCTCACCAGCTGCCAGCCCCATTCCCCTACTACCAACACTTACTCCTCAGTCAAGCAGACCTATAACCAATCCTTTCAACAATTTTAAAAAATCATCACTTTTATCAGCTTCCCTCTGCTGGAAGGAAGCCACAGTCAATAGGTGAATCAGGTCTCTGCCTTGTACCCCTGAGTTAATAAATGTTGAAAAGAGGGTGAGCTGAAGTCCTCTGTAGATGTCTCTTATGCCAGCCTAATAAACTTAATATCATAGTGCAAAGCCCCGAAGTTCCTCATCAAAACATGCCTGACACTGAAGATAGCAGTGAAAAACATTGACAGTCTGCGAATCCTCCAGCCCTCAAGAAAATAACTATCTGTACGGGAACAAAGTAAGGAAAACACGTCTCAAAGGTAAGTGGAACTGCTCTTAATGTGAGGCAGTGCACTACCTGGGTTTGATCCAAAAATTAGTCAAGTTCTTCATTTAACTACAGGAGGTGGTTGGAGTAGGTCCCACTTGGCTGATGTGCTGGGGGCAGGAACGTGCAATTCTGTATCTTTCTCCTTTTAAATTCTCTCAGATTCTTACGGTATTTTACCAATCATGCAAGGACTTGATGTGTTAGCAGGAAATTTGCCTTGTGCTACTGTGCCAGAGAACAGAAACAGATCTGTAGCGAGGAGGCAGCTCTTCTCCATTTTACAGTATCCGAGATCCCCATTCAGCTACAGTAGGGAATGTATGCAGAGGATTAGAAATTATCCATGATTACAATTTAGAGTATTATAAACCACTCAGCACCTGGTGCCCTAGTGAGGCGATATTTAAAGATTAATAAAATAAGCATTTCAAAATCCACTTCCCCTTTGGTTATTTGCCAGGATCACAGTCCAGAATATAGCATTTTCTGTGCAGGGACTGGTAAGCTGATTAACAGCTAAAGGAGAGCATTTTTCTGCAGCTCCTCTGGCATGTTCAGTACATCCCGTATCATCAGCATGAACATTGGGAAACCCATCCTGAACCTGCATCTTAATAGATGGAAGGTCAGTTCCTGACTGTTACTGAAGAACAGATTGCTGTTCAGATATTTGGCCACATTGACTCTCCATAAATTTGGGATCCGTTCCACTAAAATCTAAGGAGTTTTGTCTTATGACAGATGAACATTCATTAAATACAGGTTTTTGCTCTGAATATGCTTTTAAGCTTTGCTTCCCAAGACTGAGCACATGTATTTAATTCCCCCCCTCCAAGTAGTCTGCTTTGGTCTGATGTTCACGGTCCGCTTCAAAGTTCACTAAAATTAGTGTTTTCCACTGGCCCCAATGGGCTGCAGTTCGCATGCCAGTTCATGAGATCTCTTCATTTAAGTTTGACACCAAAATCTACTGAAGTGAATTAAGCAATTCCCATTGACACCAATGATCTCCGAACCATGCTTTTTTATCTCCAGCTTTACCTTAAAAGCATCAGAAGAAAATTAGATCAAAACCAGGGCACCTTAACTGGGCAAATGGCATTTAAACCATAGAAGACTCTAACCTCTTAACCTGTACACATTAGGGTAACATTTCTGGAAATTAAACTTGTTTTTCCTCCCATAGTGTATTTTTCACTTCTGCAGTCTATGCCACTATTTCCAAAGGAATGGGATTTGGTGTGCAGTGAAATTTACCCATACAACTTCTCAAAACTTCTCAAGTTGCTGCAAATGATGCATTAACAGTCTATACTTTTGCTGTCTCCATTTCTGTTCCTCCCATGAGAAATTAGAGATGGGGCTTGTGTGGACAAAAGTAACAAAAATAAGAAAGGTTCCTCCCTATCCACCCCTTCAGGAGCTGCTTATTGAACAGACACGTAGGGAGAGCGGGGCACTCCTAATTCAAGAGATCAGTTCTTTACCATATAGCTTCCTTAATGCTGTATAAGAGTTCTCCTGAAATAATCTCACTGAGGAGGTGATTTTGGAGAGTTTATACTCCCTGTTATTATTTTTTTACATGACTGTTCCACATACCAAAGCAATAAATATAAAGTCAGGGCAATCTGTCTTAATAATTTAGCTTTAATGTGACGTTCGTACCATTGGCATGAGATGAACACATACAAATGCAAATAGATCCGGTAGAGGCCAAAGCACTGCACGTTGCTCCAACCGGAAGGGTTTATCCCAGTGCCTGTCAGTGAAATGCCCTGGAGAAAGGAAAAGCATTCCTCTGCATTCCTCTCCTTCACCTTGCAGGCCAGATCCTTTTCTCACTTTCCTCCTGCCAACCCTCATCACCTCCACTGGCTTTCTAGAGGAACTTGAGATTATTGCCTATGTAATAGAGCAGATTTAAGAATTACTTTACTTCTGTGGAAAGGTCTTGCTGTTACTTTAAAATATGTCCTTCTCTTTTTGTCTGACATTGCAATTAATCAAGTGTCCCACCCACTCAGAGCCTGTCTACAGAGTTTCTCCATCTCTCGCATTCTTTTACAGAAGAGGCTTCAGAACCTGCCAGAATTTATGGAGGGAATCAACATGGATGCAGCCAGGACCCCACAAATGAGGTTCAGCTAGTCTGGCAGCACGGCTCCCTCTCACCCCCATCACAGGGCAGACCAAGGGCTGGTCTCTCTCCCCAAGCATCATCTGCTCCTGCATCCGTAACGCTACAGAGAATCTCGCGCTGTGCTGCTCTGGGCAGTGCCAAAGAGGAAGCAGGCGTATTAACCGTGGCAGGTTTGAGGAATCTCAGTGCTCCAATTAGCATAATTAACTTAGAGAGTGAGCCTAACACAGAGCTCCGTGCAACCCGATGCCTCCCAGCAAATCAGCCTCACACACTCTCCCCAGCCCCCAAATCTGAGCCTTCAAGGAAACCCAGGAGGAGCTGGCTGGTTTTGAGGAGGGGGCCTGAGGGAGGGGAGAGGGGAACAGCAATCTCAAAGTTCTGCTAGCAGTGAAAGTACTTTCTATGAGCAGAAGTAATTTAGCCCTTTGTTTTTAACATTACCCAGTTTGGCTAGGAATTTTGGACTGTCTGTCTTACAGTATCCAATAGCCAGCTTCACTATCAGCAAGCCCAAGTCAAATTCTGGGTGCGGAGTTAATCATTCCTGGCTGCTGTGCTGTATTTGGCCCAAGGTCTGGTTCAGATTCACCACCGAGCAGTCCTCCACACGCATGGAGTCACTACTAGAATGCTATGAGCAGGATCATGTATGTACAAGGCTGATCATGGAGAGGAATATTTTATTCTGCACATGTAAGGAAAAGAGAATCTCTAAAGAACAATGTAAATGTTATATCTTCTAACTGCAGGCTTTAAAAAAATAGGCCTGGTTATTTGGTTTTTTGGCAAAACATGTCTGTTTTTCCTTTGTCAGTAGGTGTAAGTTGATTTCTGGAGCCAAAAACACCTCTTTTTGGCTAAAGACTAGTTTCTTTTTTTCTTTTAGTAGCATACCCTGGAGGAGCATAACTGAACATAAATTATATGCAGAGGAACTGGGAGTTTAATGAATAGAAGACTCGTGGAATTCACTTGATGTTGGCACATTAACACACTTTTTCCTGTGCACTGAAAGTAAGTTCTGTAGTTTTCCCACATAAAGTGAGAAGAAAAAAAAAAAAAAAAAAAGGAAAGAAAGAAAGAAAAATAAAACTTTCAAGACTCAGACCTTAGGGTTATATGAGAAGTTCGATCACTCTGTTCAGTCCCTGTGAAACAACATTTGAATGAACCAAGCCCAGACACAGCAGGATGGTGTTGAGGTGGACAGCAGAAATCTTCACATCACCTTGGGTACATGTATATTAAATCCTGCATAACAAACAATTTCATGATAAATTTGATTTGAAATAAAAAATACAAGTGCCAACAACCTGGCCCTCTGAGTCATCTTTTGGATTGCAAACTCAATGCCAATATTGACAAGCTGGGACAAAGTGAATAGTGTAACAGAAACCAAGCGGGTAGTATCTACACTCTTAGAAATAGCATCCATCACTGTATTCCTGCCAGTTGCTTGTTTTTTGTTTGTTTATTTTTCCAAAACTACATACTGGCAACTGAAAGTCTTTTAAAATAGATTCTGGGTGCATAAATGTGTGCTGACTTGTGTTGATGCTGTTTCAACATTATAGGAAACGTTTGTTTACCAAGTTTGATTAAGGCTATTCAATCCAAGTTCTGCAAGTCAGGAGTGCATAGTACACACCATTCGATAAGAGAGAAGGATGAGTTATGTAAACACCTCCCAACATGGAAGGGAGATTTACTTTAATTGTTTACGTGCCTTTGTGGGAAGATTGTAATCATGTTGTTTCATTAAACAGCACAGTTGTACAAGTTCTGTAAGACAAATTGCCTTTTGCTCTATTCACTTGCAAAGGTCATCCTGTTACCACTGATTAGCACCAGACAGCCAGTCATACTTTGGCAAAAAGTGAGTTCATTCATAACTGGAATGCAGAGCCTTTCTCAGAATAGGTTTCCCAGTGACTGACTTGGCACAGACACAATGCAGAAAACACTTCTGCCCAATATCAAACATTCACCTTCTGACAGTTCCAGAGGACATCTGTCCTTCGCAGCAGCACTGAGCGCCACTAGCTCAAACCTTTGGCTGCATCAGAGCCACAAGTGGATATGTAGAGGTGAAACACAGGTAAATGCTTCCCATATATTGCCAACCAACAGAGCAACCAACCTCATCGTTAACTAATTCCCAAAAGAGTTATTAAAGTTTGAGAAAAGACAGCAGCAGCAGAAGCTGAAGTTCTGCTGCAGGTCTGTCCTAGTGCTGGAGGAGCCTCGTCCCAATTCTTCCTCCTGCGCCCCCATCTCACTTTGCTATAGGCAGCCCAAGGAGCTGTCATGGACTCGCTTAACACGTACACGCACCACTCCCCAGAGCTTGGTAACTATCTTGCTTTGACTCTCTGATAGGCATGTAGGAAACAAATGAGAAGGAGAAGATCTCTGAAGAGTCCATTAACACTGTTAGGTTAGATGCGTTGACAATAGATCGATTCTTTTTGACATGGCTGTCGCAGTAATGAAGGTACGATTCTGAAGAACTCCTCATAATGTAAGACAAGATATGGATGGCCCATGTCTTTCTGACATATGTCCAGCATATCAAAGGATGTCATAAGAAAAGGTTGTTTTGTTGATGCAATAGTCAGAGATAAAGTTGGAGATTAATGATGATGGGTGTTTCTGTCTGTCTGATTTTCTGAGGGATAGAGGTCACAGACTCCTGGGGGTGGCAGAGTTAGTGCCCTACCTCTGAAAATAAAATGAACACCCAACCAGACCCATATTGAAAGGTCCCTCTTTCCCCTAGAGATGAAAAAAAATGCAGTCAAAGGAAAAACATGCCTAAACTTGAATGTCACGCTACATTTCTCCACTGTTTCTGAGGTTCTGGCATTTGAAGGGACCTTTTAAGGCTCCTTTCTTTGATATATAAAAGAAATTTCTAGTACAGCAAAGATATGTATATGAGGGTCAAAATGTCAAGAGGGAAGAAAATGTAGCAAGTACCAGGGAAGGCCAGAGCTGCTTCATGCAGTAGGAAGGGTGAGCCAGGTCCTGCTGATGATCTGATGCTGTTGCTGACAACCTGGGAAGGGATGGATGGAACCACGAAGATCTTTTCTTCCTCCTAAATATTAATGGGCCTTTCTTTTGCATTCTGCTCTGGGTGAAATGTCCATTTCTGTATGAAATGGAGCAGAGTCCAGGGTTTTCCCAGCTGGTGGGATCCAGACCAGCTCTGAGGCCACAAGCACTGTCCCCAGAGCTGTTGCACACCTTCCTTTGGCTGGCCATATGGATGCTTAGACGACGGTGCCTGTAGGTCTCCCTTGGCAATACTGGGCCCTAGTTTGCCTGTATTTAAAGCTGATGCAATACTAGCATGTGCTATAGCGCGCAAGCTTTAGTCCATCCTTTTTCTTAGATGAGGTATTCAATTAATGTTTGGTGAGACCTCAAATCTACAGAGAAAGGGCATCATTACCTTGAATCACCTTGAAGACATACATAATTGTATTGTTAGGATCAATAACAAAACCCTTGGTATAATAAAAACTTAATTTTTTTTCTTTGTCAGAGTACTGTTTCAGCTATGGAAAGAATTAGCTTTTAATTACTTTGAGAATGAAGAAAGAAACAAACAATTAACTGCCTCCAATTTACTTAGTTAAGTAATGAAGTCATGCAAAACGTATTTTGACTGGAGATAGGTAAAAGCCAAATTTTTGAAGATTAACACTTCTGAATGTTGGGTGAAGTTCAGGCTCAAATCCTAGGATCTGAATTAGCCACTGGCGTTTTGGTTTTGCATCTAACCTAAAATGGGAAAAGGACCAACAGCTTATTAAAGTAACTATTTTTTTGTGATGCTTTTGCAGACTGAGATAATGGATCAAGATATTTGCTGTTGTGGAGCCAAAAGTCAACAGAAACAATGTTCACAAGATTTCAACTTTAAAACCCAAACTAGTCCAAACCTGAACTCCTCAAAAGCATCAATCTTTCTCTACCAGCAACCACAAAATCCTTCTGGAAATTCAATTTTCTGTTGAAAAGGTCAAATTCTGAACCTCTTGACTCTAACACTAGAGCTGATTCAAAGAAATAGAAAGACTCTTAGAAAAACTTTTCACTTCAAAATATCTGGAGGTTTTTTGTTTGTTTGTTTGTTTGTTTGTTTGTTTTAAGGCTTTTACTCTTTTGGTGTTTTGATTAGGCTTAACCACTGAATGTGATGAAATGGCTGATGCTTCCATAATTTTTTCCTCCACATTTTTACTGTTTTTTTTTTTTTTTTTTTCTAGCTTTCTTTTTGCTGTTTTTCAGTTGGTGCACAATTGAAGAATTATGAAAAGAAACTTTAAGGGGGAGAGGGACCCATTCCTAATACAGACACTGCTGCATTTTCTGGTTGTTTCTTCTAAATGAAGCACAGGAGTAAAGAAAGCAGTATTTGAAGTGACAACATATAAACTATTAACTATTTGGTTTTAGCCCCTCAAATATTGTGGACACCCAACATTTTGCTTGCAGCCAGATATAGGAATGATACACTTTTACAATTAAAAGCATTTCAGACTTTGGGAAAACATCTGATTTTTGATCTCTTTGCTAGGACATCCAGTAGAGACATGCCCTTCTTGACAGTCTCCTCAAATACCATCAACTTGTGTCAATGCATTCCCCCATTATCAGTCCGCCAAGTCAGACATCAGCAGTAAATTCACAGATTTCCACAGTAGCAATTGCCATTTGCATTGGTCCTACAGTAGCTATGTCCTGAAACACAGCTACTTTCTTTTCAGCTTTGAGACTCGGAATCCATTCAACACAACTAGCGCTAATTAAGGAAATAATAAATAACAGTCCAGACAACTTCTACGTTGAAGGAATTCAGTATTCTGCTGGTGGTAACAAGCCTTTAAAGCCATTCAGCAAAATGTTCCTCTTACCTCTAAAGACAGCCCATCACATAGCATGGGGTCAGAAGAAGAAAAAATGGATTTAGGGAAGTTATAAAAGGAATTGCATGCACCAACTTGCCTCATCACCAATACAAGGTGGCTGTGAGTCATGCAGCCCAGCCTGTATCTCCATTTAAAAGCAGGTTTCTTCCTCTATTTACAATGAAGTATAAATGCATTTATGGTTGCTTTCACTTAGTTCTGGCTATGTCAGCTCCACATTTGTTTCTCTCTCTCTCTCTCTTTTTTTTTTCTTTTTTTTTTTTTTTTAATTGCTAACCCCATGAAGGCTCAAGTTTCCTTCTTTTTCCATCTTTGTCCATGATTTGGTCATTTGTTTGATTTTGTTTGTGTGCTGGGGAAAATATTCCCCTTTTCTGAGTTTGCAACTGTAACAGGCTGACACTGGCAGCCTTTTTCCCTGACATTGGGAACACAGTTTCAGAATTATGATGGTGAATTCTCAAGCAGAAACACACTAAGCAAAGCAGACCTAGCTTTTAAGCAGGCCCAGTATCAAGGACACCAGGAGTATCTGGGTAGGTGAAAGTAAACAAGACGTAAAAACAAATGGAGGCCTACGGCTGTGTGTGACATCTCTAAAATCTCAGAAGCTGTTCTCACTGGAGTTTTGCCTAAAACTATAAAAATAGGTTAATATTAGCCTGTTCAAGCAGAATTTCAATCAAGATCTCTGAGAAGGAGCTGGAAGAAAAATCCACATTAAACATATTTTTATTCTTGTTTATTTATTCCTAAGATTCAACCCAGGCTTGAAACTGTAAGCATGGGTTCTGACCCAAGTGCTCCAGTTTCAGGGAGGGGGTTTGTTGGTTTCCAGCCTCACACCGAAATCCAGCCCCCCCTTCTTCCTAAGGAATTGAAATTTCTCTTTGGGTCCATCTCTCTGAGTTTACAGATGACACTGCTGATCTCTGAGATGAAGAACTGGGATTACAAACTGATTTACAAAGCCAGTGCTGAGTAGACAAGCAAAATGAAATCATAGCTGCCTGACCTGCTTATACACTAAAAGGTCTTGGGAAAAAAAAATCAATTAATCAATTTGTTTATGGAGGCATCTTAGCAACAGGGACCACAAGGAGCTGATTGGTTGGGTCTGTTAATAAGCAAGCTGAATTGCAGATAGTTGCATCAACTGATTTCAGATTTTGGGGTATTGATTTTTGTTAAGGAGATTCATTTCAACTGACCCTCCTCCCGGAGAAAGAAACACTCTTCCTTCCTGTCAAAGCAGTAACATGCTGCGATTAAGAATTACCACGTTACCATCTCAAGGAGAATTTTGTATATCCAAGATTTCTAGGCCTGGACTAAACAGAAAAGTTGCTTGTCTGTTACTTCCGTGTTTTCTGGAGGCGCTTTAGGAGACAGTGCTCAGGAGATGTTAGAAAGCAATATATTTTAAAATAGCTCCAATATTTTCAAGGTACATATTCCGTGTAAAGTAAATAAGTGATGTTCAAAATCTGTGCAAAACAATTGCTAGAATATTTTAGATTTTAAAACCATGATAATACATAACAAAAAAGAAATACATAAATACTATCCCATTGTTTGTGTAGTTTTACTTGATATTTTAAACTACATTTTTAGAGGGACATTTAAAGCCTATTATACATTTGTGTTTACAGTCCCTGTGCCAAAAGTTTGTAGTATAAGTGGTGGTGGATATTACAGTCCATAACCTCTTGTCAGGCAGAGGTTAGCACCAGGGAAACCTGTGCATCTGAGCACCCACACCTGGGAACATCTGTCTGTCAGTTCACCATTGCCCCTGTTCCTGTTCTGTCAGCCAAAGACATCATTTCCTTCCTTCCTTCCTTCCGCCACAATGATGCAGATGCTGACATCCCATTTCCATTCACCTCTTAGGGCGTGCTCCTCACCAAAATAGTGCCCTCAGAGCCTGCAGAGACCCCAAAGTGGGTGTTGGACACACCACCCCCTACATGCAGGGGCTTTGTGCAATGTTTACACCTGTATAAACCATAAGTCAGCCTCCAGACTTAAAAAGAGTGCAGAGCCTTCACTGAGCTCTTTACCTCATTAGACAGAGTGCCAGAGGGAAGGGGTTTGTCATTCAACCCCACGCACTGCTGCCCAAGGTCAGCTTGCAGGGACCAACGGTGTTGTGACGAGGTTCCAGCCAACCTAGAAGATGACAGGAATCATTTAGGTTCCTTCCCTGCTCCCTCCCAGAACCTCATGTACATGGTATATGTTTCATTTCTTCTGCGGGCTGAACTAGGTTGCCCATGATAATAAATCTTCTTGGTGATTTCTCTGGAAAATTTGCCCCACTTATGCTCATGACCTCGTAACCTCCTGATACCTTTATGTATATCAGGACTTCTTCTACAGTGGTGCCATTTACTGGAAAGTAACTACAGGCACTTACATCCGAGATGCAAAAAATATGGTTTTGAGAGAAGTATAAACAAATGAGAACGTGAATGCTGAGAACACAGGATCACCCAGAGCTGAGTTTCTGCAGAGGCCCTTTTATTTACTGAACATTTATGTGTATATGAATATTCAGCCCTTGATAGAGCAAAGAGCTGGTTTTGATACTAGCAGCAAAAATATTTGCTGTAAATGTCATGACACGCCTTGTCCATAATATGATTTTTTCCAGATGGTTATTTTTTTTCAAATTACTGAATGGAAAAATATGTCTTAAGACAAGTACACATAAAAATAATTCTTTTTCCTATTATTGCATTTTTTTTCTCTCTGCATTTGTAAATGTGCTGCTGCCTGCCATGGGATGATATGCTGGGAGAGCACATATATTCTGACATCTGATTAATCATGCAAAGCAATGGATGCATAATTCTTCACTGACAGGGTAGCTGACCAGGAACCGTTTTATTACACAAAATTCAAAGATGCAGAATATTCACACCCTTTTCAAGATGGTTTCTAACACCAAAATATTGCACCGAGTGAGCAGTAGGCAGATATTCAAGCTGGTTTTAGCTCCAAGTAAACCCATGCTTGTTCTGTCAGCTCAGACATGAACCTGTTTCTGGATCCACAATGATCTCAGCTGGCAGTCCCACCCAGCAGAGCATTTGAATGATGGTGTTAATCCTGCTCTTCGTTTATTAAATTTGGTGTCTGTGATGTTGCACCAGATGTGGGGTACCTCTCCTGTAAAACAACTCCAGCTCTCAGCGCTTGTTTCCCAGGAAGAGGTGGAGTTGGCTGAGCTCTGCCCGCACCATCTGGGGCCTGGAAAGCAGCTTCTCCAAGACATGATTTTGCTGGGGCTGAGAAGGACAGGCTCCTTCATAACAGTAGCAGGAGTTTGGGAAGATTCCTCATGACGAGCACCACAACGCATTCCACTTCCTAAGTCTTTCTCCTGTTCACATTTCTGAGAAACACAGGGACCTGCCAAGCCAGTGGGGTGAGGGACTGGAATTATAGTGATGGAGTAGTGTAGCTCTGGTCTGTTCAGAAATAAGATGAGAGCCAGAACCAGAACCTGAGATCCCCGCTCAGTTCCGCAGGCATTCAACCTTTTGCTTTCTCCATGAGGGCTGAAGAGGATTTTAGTTAGCAGCCTCACCAGCAAGCAGAGCACGCTCCACCGCCTTCCTGCCCAGCACACTGCCTAGTAGGGCAAGAGGTGTGGGCCCCACAAATGGAAAGCTGCTGCAGGTACACGCTGTTCTTGCGCATTAATACCATGTGCGGTGCCAAATGACACCCTTCCCCAGCCAGGAGTGGGGGCGTTGCCTGAAGAGATCAATTAACTCGAGCTGGAGGTTGACTTCCTAGCTCATGGCCCAAATCCTATTCTCATGGCTCAGTTCTGGCAATGTCCTTAGCAACCTCGGCTTTGGCAAGAGCTGAGATCACTTGGCATTTTGCAGAATAGAGCCCTTAATGCAAACCAGTTAGTGAAGTATGAGCTTTGCGATTTCTCTTCTTTAAAAACGAAAAAAAAAAATGGAAAGGGGATAGAAGGGCAAAGTTCAGAGTGGTTTCAGATTCCCACAATAACAACGAAGTCCAGCTCTTTCCCAAACACTTGCACATTTCCTTAGAAACAGGTGACAGACATCTGCAAGGCTGAGTTCAGTGCTGGAACAGGCTGGCCTCCCTTCCTTGGTTGTGGGTGTTCTCTCTCACAAGAGTGAGAGAGATTCAGCTTAAATATTTCCAGACAATGCTGCAATTTATTTTAAGTGCAATGGAGGTCATTCTTCACTGAAAGAATATCATAATTGTTCTGTGTGAAAGCAGGAGAATTGCAGGGAAGCAGTAAATAGCAAGGCCTATACCCACCCAATAAAAGGTTTAACAGCTTTCTTATGTCTCAGCATCCTGGGCATCATACCCAAGGCAGTAACCCCCAGTGCCAGACACAGAGTAATTAAGAATCCTTTCCTTACATTGTTTGATATTCACTGAAGGAATGGAGGCAGATGCCTTTCCTGATCTATGGGTCTCATTAGCTGCATTAGGAAAGAAAAATTTGAATAAGTAGTGAAAATGACCTTCCAGCATGGATATAAACATCTTCCTTTGCTAGGGCTCAGATCAAATAACCACCATATAACATCAAAACTCAGAAGTTTTGTTCTGAGAACCCGAAATGACCTTGCACTCTTCCTCCTCTGGAGGGATAACACTGGTTTCCTCCCTCCCAAGTGGGCATACTGGGGAAGGGAAGAACAGGGAGTATAGAAGAGGAGGAGAACCCACCCTGAACAAACCACTCATCATCACCATTCCCCCAAACGACAAAAATTCAGGACAGAGAAGGCATCAACTGTTTTCAAAGAAACTCGGGCTTCTCCCACTCATGGAGAAAAGACTGAGACTCGTCCATTGGGCAGTACTGCCGTTTCCACTAGTCCTTCACTGGACAGGCTTCCAGTCGCAGTAGTAAGAAGCACAGGCTGTGTGGGTGGTGAATTGTTCCCATACTTCCTGACCAGCACAGAGGAGTCGTGTGTTCTTCTGATGTCTGCTGCATCCTCTCTGAGTGACCCTGGGTAAGCCACTTCACCTCTCTGTTCCTGTCTTTTCCCAGGGTAAAACACGGTCAATAATACCTCCTTTGCAATGTGCAAAGCTGTGTGTGAAAAGGTGTTCTCCTGCAAAGAACAGCTATGAAGCCTTTCAAGTACTCCCTGCACCCTAAACATTGGCTTTGCAATTTGCGCTTTAAATCTTGACCAACACCAAAGAATCAGAAAATAAAACTGAGTTCAAACCAAGTGGTGGAAAAGCCAAGATTCAATCACAATGCCTGTCTTCCAGTGAACAAGCTCTTCTACGAATCTGATACACATTCAGCTGTTTCTAGTGCTTTATACGGGAAAAGTTTCAGTTGGAAAGCATCATCACTTAGGAAAAAAATAAAAATACCATAGATGGTTTTAAGCTCTACATCTGTGGAAATCTCATTAGGTAGTTTTAGATGTGTGGGCATCTGGAAAAAATCATCCTTCTAAACAGAAAAATATGCCATAAATGTCATAATGGGGTGTTGGAGAAGCACATGAAATTAGCTTGGTTCTTCAACTCAGCATCTCTGGCTGGAACTGTTAAAAAGAAAATACTTGTATAAACTACTTGACAGTTTGTATCAGGGTTGGGCTGTATGGATCAACATGGAGTCTGAAGATCACTGAGTCCCTGACCAAAAGACATAAAACTCCAGAGAGCTTTAGGTTAGAGCCAACTCAAGCGATCATAGGAAATGTGTACGAGTGCACTGAACCCCAAAAGCTGGTCAGGTTCTTTGGTTCTTTCAGGAACAGGTAGGGCCTTTCCTCTGACCAATGGACTATTCAAAGCCTGCAGGGCCCTCATTGCTTAGTCCTTATTCACTGGATAATGGCAAGAGGCACTATTAGATATCTCAGGCCAGCATCACCTTCAGAGCCATCTGTTAGGACCTAACACTCAGCTGCTGAAGATCCTCAGCCTCCCTTGAGGTGGAAAGCCTGCATGAGCTCGGTGAGCTCGTGCTATCACCAGTCATTATTTCCCCAGGAATGCCACCTTCAACACCACAGTGCCATGCCTATTGCTGCTCTGCACTGAGAGAGAGGGCCAGGCAGGAAGGCAGCTATGAGCACAGAAAGCTTGGGGGGTCCCTACACAGGCAGCTGCAGGTTGCGTGCACCTCACTTGTATCCAGTTCCTGGGGTTAGAGCTTGTATCCTGCCCTCCATTTAGGCTCTGCCCAAGTCAGGCTGGGAGTGCCTAGGACAGATGTAGCTCTGATGCTGGTGTTGAGGTGGGAGCTGCTTCTTCCTCTCTCCACCAGGTCATTCTTCTGCAACGCCACTGAAGGGATGGTGCCAGGAGGGTGCCAGTGGGGAAGACAGGACAGAAACTGTACAGTTTAAACTCCTCCACTTCCCCACAACCTTTGGAGGAAAGAGTGAAGCCATGGAAAGGTCACAGGCAATGGGCACCAGATGGTGCAAGTGTAGAAGAGGGACAGCTGCCACTGCACCGAATATGGGGTGGGAGCAAGGACTAGGCTTCCTTGTGCCAGGTTCCACATCCACAGAACCATGAGGCATCACTGCCAAAGCTAAGAGCTCAGGTAGGTGTTTCTCAGTGCCCTCTAAAGGTATCCCACCTTGAGATGACTTACAGACATGCTGAGGAAAAGGAAATGGTCTTGGAGCATCCTGAGCCTGTTCCCAAAAAAAAAGCTTCCAGTGCTCTGAGGTCTCTGGAGTGGCTGGTATTTTTGCAGGGATGACTGCAGCAATGAAAAGTTTAATCTGTATTAAGATACTCAACTTCTGGGATGTGCAAGGCGCAATGATCAGTCAGTGCTGATTGCTGCTTTGTTATTGCAGACTATCTCATCAAAATTAATGTAACTGTTAAATACCAGTCCTCCAGGCCTTCACAAGGTGCACATCAAGAAGACATAAATTGGCTGGAGATGTAATTTCCTTGGGTAGTATGTAAAACACAAGCCATGATCACAACTGTTCATTAAAAATCCTGTGGCAATCTCTGCAATAGAACATTCGATCCATTGTCCCAAATCTAATCATTACACTCTGCCCTCTGCCCATTTAGCATCCTTCTAGTGTTTCAGTCGGGGATAGTATTGCAGTGCATTTCCTGACCTGAATAGTTTAACGGATCATAATTGTCTCATGGTTACTTCATGCTCCTGCAGTCAGTTTGTTGTATCCATCTGTTTTCTTTATTCTTACATGCAAACTGTAAGGTCTATGGGGCCAATGCCTGCCTCTGAGCTCAGTGTTAATACAGCACTGAGCACAGGGGGGTCCTGATTTTTAGGTTCAGCAGCAGAACAACCCATAATTAATAAATGGTGGCTTGTCTGTTCCGAGCAGAAAAGCAGCGCAGCAATCTGTCAGGGTATAGAGGAGGAGGGTGTGACCTCTCCCATCAGGCCTATGTCCCTTGGGATTCTCCTGATCATCCTCATTTTCTTTGGAAAAGTTATGGTGCCGATCAGTTTTTTGTGCATTCAGTTTCACTCCAGCCCAGGAACAGATGGTGGCACAAAAGAGGAGTGACTTAAAATCACTTTGTCCTGTTCTCCCCCTCCACCTGCTCCTAATCACAAGCCATCCATACATTTAAATACCAAACAAGAGGAAGGAAAGAGCTTGTGTGCAACAGAAATATCAAACAATGTTTGCATTTGGGAAAAAAAAAAAAAAAAAAAACAACTTAGGCATGCCTTTCAGCCCCTAGCAGCAGTCCCCATGGAAAATGATGTTAAAATAAACAAAAAGAAACAATTCCTTTCTGACTGATGATTTTATAATGTGGTCGGTGCTGCTAAACGCAACCAGCCATCCCTCCCACACTCCCACTATCCACCCAGAACTGTCCCCCTATTTTAAGGGTGTCACTTCACCTAGTGACATGTGCACATGAATTTTCTTTCTTAATGATCCTTAAGCATTATTAAGAACAAAAGAAATCCTAATCATGATATAAGCCTATTAAGGGATGACAATGATAAATCATTAATAATGATGCAGAGTGGGCAGAAACATGCAGTTAACACTTCCACTTGTGTATTTGGAAAGAAGCAGACTGATGTATTTTTATTAAATGAGGATGAAGAAGTATATCCCAGTCTATTAGTAACCAAAGAAGTTTTTAAACAGTATTTCTCAGCAGGTTTTCCCAATAGAAACTCTGAAGCCAAAGTCCTGTAAGACTTGGCCAAGGTCCTGTCTGGATTTGTAGGTTTATTTTTCACTTAGGCCTGGAACAAAGGTACTTCTGAACAAGGAACTGTGTGCCTCCTCACCTCAGTGTGTACCTATTTTTTACAGTTCTGCTGTGTGTGCCTGGGAAGGTCCAGAGATAGGCTGGAAGGTCTTCCTGTGACTATTGAGAAAAAAAGAAAATAAAAATAAAGTTCCTATGAAGTTTTCTTTAAAATACCAGTAGAATTATTCAGCAGGCACTAAAATCACTTGTAGCCTTAGCGGCTATGTCCACACTGCAAGGGGCAGCCACCACAACCACCACATGCCACATATTTACATCAGCTCAGGTGAGTGCAGGACAAGCAGCCACGTGGCAGCAACTCTGCAGCCCTATGAAAAAGAGCTGCTCATAGCAGATCAGCTGCAGTTATCTGCAGCTACAGAAACCAACAGCTACTGCAGATGGCTGGCCCTGGCTCTCAGGAATCTGCAAGTTGCAGTAAAAAAGCTGCCCTGTCCTGCTTAACACTTTCTGGCAAGTTACCATCACAAAGTCCTGCTAAGTACTGACTATGACCACCACGCCCCATCTGCTATTCAGACACCCTGAATTTTTTGACTGCTTTAACTCACAGGTTAAAGATTATCTCTACATTTATTATGTTAGGAAGTGCATGTGCAGTGCATTGATGAAGTTTCTATCTGCAGACGATGGTTGGGCAAGGAGCCTGCAAAGGACAAGAAAGGGGAGCGCTGTCCTTTTAGAGTTCATCCATAGCCATCCCTTCAGGCATTGACTGGGCAAGGTGAACCAGAGCTCGCACTGCTTGTTACTGGAAGTCAAGCCAGCATCAGACATGGGAAGCTTCATGGATATTGGAAGCTGCTTTAGTCTCTAGAGAACTGCCCAGTTCTTCCCCCTGGGCTGAGAGAATGCAAACTGGGAAGAACAAGTACCAGTGTTCCGGTTACACCTCCCAGACAGGGTCAGGCTGCAGGATGCAGGTCTGAATTGCTAAGATGAAGGCAGTGGATTTCTCCTGATTGCTCTTTGGTCAGGATTTAAATATCCATGTGGGATGTCTTTACGTACAAGTCTGAAGAAATCCTCTCCCTCCCGTGGCTGCGAAGCATGTCACCCAGTTTTATTGATGAGGACAGAAGCTGGGTACAAAGGAGGCCCAATGCAGGCACAGTGTTTCCTGAGCTTCTATGCAGAATCTTGGCTGTCCCCACAAGAACCTCCTTGGTCCACCCTCATTGTGCCTGAGGATACCTATAGCCTCTACTGCTCCAAGGAAGACAAGATTTTCTTCAACACCAGACCCCCCACTCCATTCACAAGCAGCTCTCCTCAGCTCTGTCCCTCCCCCATGCACTGCTGATACTCCAGATCCCTCCGGAGAGGATTCACATGGGTTGTTTGGATGCCTGAAACAAGAAACTGCCATGCTGCTGCATCCATACTGCTCAATGGAAAATTGCCTTCATCAGGGACACTTTGATTCCTAAGCTGGAATGTAAGGAGTTGTAAATCAGTGTAGTCCCACTGCTTCTAGCAGACATACAGCATTTGTGTCAGTGCAGGAATTTGCCACTTCGTTACAGAGCTCCTTTAGCAACAGCCTGCCCTGAATGAGGCCCAGTGGCCAGTGAGGAGAGGCAGCAATTTTCTCTTCATCGTGGTAAACAGCAGACTCACAAACATTATTTTAATCAGCTGTAAGTGCACAGGAAGACTCTGTGCAGATAGGCGTGTGTTAACAAGGAGCACACTCATATCGTGCTGCTAAGTATTTTTGGGTGGCCGGTCAAGCATAGCTGCCTTTCAAACTGCCTCAGAAGGAGAAGTATTAATAAACTCCCTGCAGCATGCAGATTTGATTGAATTTCTCATGGATCATAGCCCGCCTGCAGCAGGGTGGCATACCTGTCAAGCTAAGACATTGTTCCGTAATTGTTCCTGATGCATTGTGTGCTAATTACCATTGCTGAAAATAATCTCCAAAGATTATGGCAGGCATCATAAATAACAAGCCAGCGGTTCGACACTGCATTATGACAAGGCCTCAATCGCTCTTATCATTTACTGGAGTGGAGCCTATGCATTAGCTTTACTAATGAATCTTTTTCATTTGTACAAGTGATGTTTCCATTTGACAATGACATGAACATAAAGTGGAGGTTAATTTACTCTGTTCCGAGAGGTTCATTATTTAACCTGACGTTGAGGACAAAACAATGTAGCCTAATAGACGGCAAATAGAAATTAGTTGTGATGAATTTTGCCATTTAACACTCTCACGCTCAGATGCAGCATGCATGGGAAGTGGATGACAAACCATTTTATTCTCATGGTTCTTAAAAAAATTCCCAAACTCCCAGAATTCACTGTACCTTGTAAAACACGATGGATTTACACAGACATAAAAACTGCTGGTAACTAATGGCCCAACATTGTCATTGTGTCAATTTTTATCAGATTAGTTGGCATTAACACTGTATCACCGATTGCCTTACAAGCCAAGCTGCTGTGAATTGAATTGGATTCAGGTAGCTATTAGAATTGCCAATTTAAACTCTCAAGGCTTATCTCAGCTTTAAGCCATTGACAAAAACGTTTGGTCACTTCCCTGACATTTTCTGACATGTGTGCTCTGGGCAAGTGATGCAGCATCCGGTTGCGAGTTGCACTCATCCCTTTAGGCCTTCAAAATGTATCTATTCAACATTAATTTAACATCATCCAATGTGGTTTGAATCAAGCAAATATTTTCCTTGTTTATTGCACACCCTCATTGTGCTGTTTCAAGGAGGTTTATTAATAGTTTGCAATAAATTTACTAAACAATTTGCAATAAATTATGCAGTCATATTTATAGCAGTTACACATTTTAGAGGACAAAAGTTGACCTTTCCCATGCCTCAAAGAGAGAAGGGGCAGGGTGTATCCATTACAACCCAGCCTTTCATAGGCTCATATCCTGGTTCCTTCAGCTTACAGAGGAGATAAAATATATCTGCTCAAAAACTGCTTTAATATGTTTACAAACAGTGGGACATGATCCCTGGGAACAGAAACCTGTAGCATCTATTCAAAGGAGAATGCAAAGCAATGAGCCCTTTGGATTTGGGGTTTGCTTGTTTTGTTTTGCAAGGGTTTTTTACATTTATTTTTTTTTTTCATTCATAGTTTGAGACAAAGCAACATCTTGAGAGGAAACACTCCAATTCAACAGCACCACATTTTCCAACAACAACAAAATTGTTCCTTTAATTACTTCCAACTCGCATCTAATGCGTGGTCAGGGAGGGATGTGGCGATGCGTCTGGGAGGTTTCTGCAGCACTTCCCTGACCCCATCTCACTGCTCAGCTCCCAGCTGCAGGCTGGCTCACCATCCAAGCCACCTGGGCTCCTCCGCTTAAATCCCCCAAAACAAGGCCAGTTGCCTTACAATGATGGATATTGCAAATAAAAGCAGCTGCCTCTTGCTGTCAGAGTGAATGTGGCATCTCTGGAGGTGGCACAGAGCAAACCTCCACCCCACCCTGCACTATAGGTTTCGCATCCATCCTTCCTACAGACTTCCTCCTCCACTGTCCCCTTTTCACATCTAGCTAAAACCAGAGGGAATATAGAGTGGAAAGAAACATTAATCCTCCATATTTTGCCAGATGTTGGGGCTGCTCTGGCTAACTCTGTTCTGACAAAGAGCATCATGGGATCTTCACCAACCAAATGTGGTCAGGGATTGTATTTCAGTTTCCCTATAGGCAGCTTCTCCTCTCACGCTGGGATAATTTTCCCATGGGTGACTCAGAGCCCAAGCTGCCTCCCTGCCACAGACTGCCCCAACAAACAGAGAGCAGCACAGAAAAGGTGCTGGTGAGGTAATGGCCTCACTTCTCAGAGTGAGGGAAGGTGATGGTGAGAGGAAAAGAGCATCCCTCAAGGAGAGAGCTGGGCAGCAGTTTGACCATGCCTCTTTTTTACTGCGTATTATTACAGCATTACATTCATAGTCAAGGGTCAGCTGCCATTTCCTGGGGTTTATAACTTGCCTGTTTTAATTAACATCAGGCTGAAACTTGGTAAGGAGGTGGGGTCAGCCCAGATGTTAATGTTATTCCAACAGTCCCTTATATCTGTGCTGCTGTTTAAAACATGTAGAACAGGGAGCATTTAGGGATGTGCCGATTCCAGGGCTGGTTTTTAGACAAATAATACAAGCAGGGCTTTGTTTCTGAAGAAAGCAGCTTGGTATAGACATTGGGACTCTATGCATAGGCTCAGCACATAGGGACAGGCAGAATCCTGTCCCCACTGTCCCCAGAACTCCTCTAGCAACGTGTATCACATAAGGCAGGGACAGGGCTGATGCTAGCTCAGATACAGGATTTTACAAACTTGTTTGAACCTTTTCACTCACCCAAACCCAGAAGCAGGACATAAGAGGATTGTGGGTACTATCCTGCCCCACAGGAGACTTCTCACCTGGAAGCAGAGCCCTCATCTGAGTTTGCCACTCTCCCCTGCAATCTGTCACTCTACATAACGAAGAACTGGCTGTTGAATGTAAAAGAAGGGAGGCAATAATACTTCAGAGTTGCTGTCTGTGTGGCATTCTCCAATTTTTAAAATGTTTTTGCTGATACTACAAGATAGGTGTGCAGTTACAGCTATAGTAAAGTGGTCACTACCACTTCTATTCTTTGCATGTTAGCAAGTTGTGGAAGTGATATGAATTAAACACACAAAGGTACTATGCTTCTGGCACTGACATTATGAACAGAGGCTTTGGGACTCGGCATCACCTTTTTAGAAACCCCTCCCATAGCTAACAGTGGGTCTATCTAACAAACTTGCTTTCTTCACTGCTCTGATGCACACTCAGCATGCAAGGCTGAAGTTCTTTTAGGCGAGTTAAAGACTGGCAGGGACTCTATGTTAACAATGCAAACCCCAACGATGTTGACTGTTTCTTGCTGCTTTACCCCAGCTTTCTGGGTTTCCCCAGTCCATGTCACTTCCTACAGATTCACACCAGCCAGGCTGATTTTTAACCTGTTTCTCCTTGCACTGGTCTGCAAACTCAAAGACTCTTGTAGAAATAGAGCCATCTCAGCATCCTCACCAGAAAAGACATCCCCAAATTCAGCAGACCTTCTTAACAAGCCTCCATCGCTGGACTCTGTCTCACTTCTTATCTGGTGAGACTTTGAGACAACTTGTTGTTTTTCCCTCATACAGGCAGGGAGCTGAACTCAAGTCTTACAGGTTCTCCGGCTCTGAGCAATTGGCCATCCTTCTCCAAGACAGGTATTCTCCCTAAGAACTAACACAGATCTGCTGCTGTTGGCTCTCAAGCAGGCTTGGAGAAGTAGCTCCCAAGATAGCCCTAACTTGCATGCTGCTTTTTGTAAAAAGTCAGTTCTGTAGCTTGTGGGCACTGCTCCCAAAGGACATGGAAACTTAACTAAAAGAAGCAAATCTATTTCCAGTTGGCTTAAATTTATTCTACAAAGAGTCACTCCTCTGTTATAAATAATAATAAATAATAAATTAGAAATCAATGCATCAAAAAAGACTGAAAAGTGCCAGTAAATTGCCAGCTTTGTAATGCATTGAGCTTAGGATTGGTCTGCCCTGTCCCATGTCTTTCCTTTCCTGCATAAATTAGAGACTTGTCATATCATCACTATTGCTACATCTGCATGCCCACAACAAAATGTTTAGGGATTTAGCTGGTGCAACAGCTTTCCCCTTCATGGCAAAGCTACCAAAACTGCCCCAGGCAGTTCTCTAGGACATTTCTCCAATGCTAACAGAGAAAAATGCTAACAAGCTAATTTTTCCTGTTTTGCTTTGATTTTGATTCAGGACTTGCTGGCTACAGGTAAATATCTCAGTCTGATTGAGTTTAAAGTGTGCTGTTTGCTTTGTCTTCACTCATTAGTGAACAGCAGGAGCCAATACAGTGCATAAGTTGATTACAGCTCTTTGCTCCTTTCACAGGCAATTGGCGAATTCCTCAAGACCACACCACCCAGGTGCTATGTCCCTTGGTGACCCACACAGCAGTCACACACCCTGAAGATCACAGCTAGAGCATCCTGCTATTTTTTTTTTTTTAATGCAGAAATCTGATAACTCCAACAGCTCTTTCCTTGATTACTTTTACTGTTTTTACCTTCAGAAATAGCAACATTTGATCATGTGTTGAGAAGTCGTATGTTGCCAGAAATTATTTTCAAGTGTATTCTGTATGTCCTTTTCCTCTTGGAAGCTTAAGATATCCCTGCAACAAATATCTAGGTATAGTTATTTATGGATTTCTCTTCATTTTGTTTCTTGAAAACACAAGAGATCCTTTTTGATAGCACCAGCCAGAATGAGCCAGTGGTGCCAAACAGAAATGAAGGGCCGTACCACACCAGCCAAGCAAGGAAGAGTGCATCACTCTGACTCTATTCCCAGTCCCTGACACCAGTTAACATTGCTGCATATATCAGTGCCAGCAAGATCATATTTTACTTTTAGAACATTTTCCAAAGAGCTACAGTTCCCATACAGAAAGAAGACATAAAAGGGCAATAGATATATCTATAAGCCAAGAGTAACGAAGCCAGGAAACACAGAACATCAGTAGCATGGATATCACATAACTGTCTATAAAGGAATGACAGCATGGTGGTTAGCTGTCCACATAGGTGAAAAAACTGTGATAGAAGGAAGAAAGCTAAACACATGGAAACATCTACTGTAAGGATTCACTGGAGAAATAGCTCTGCATTAATGTGAGGCACATCTGCCCCCGTGCATCACACCATGAGGTGTGCAATAAGCAGGGGGTTTAGATCAGGGGTCAGACCAAGCCAAGCAGAAGACTTGTTCTCTCCTGGGCCCACTTGTTTGTGTGGGCAACACTCAGTGCCCAGGAATCATAGAATGGCTTGGGTTGGAAGGGACCTCAAAGATCATCTAGTTCCAAGCCCCTGCCATGGACAGGGTTGCCAACGACCAGATCAGACTGCCCAGGAACCCCTCCGGCCTGGCCTTGAACACATCCTCTTGTCATCCTAGCCCTGTGCAGGCAAATATTGGCAAAGATCCCACAATGAGACCTGTGGCACCAGGAGTAATTAGTTCCCTGGGGATTGTCAAAGGCAACATGGTCCCTGCTCTGGCTTTTCACTGCAGTCACAGCAAGTTCTTGCCCATTTGGGAAGATATAGCAAAGAAATCCATCACAAGATGGAGGCCCAGGGTGGAAGCCTTCCCCCCACCAGAGTCCCTTTGGCCATTCCTTACCTTGGGAACCATGGTGCAAGGCTCTGGAACACACAGCTGTTAGTGGAGCCACACAGGGACCGTGGGTTACATTGATGCCATCCCCCATACCAAAATTACCTGACCACCAGAGCAGTGCAGGCAGAGGTAGGCTTGGATATGCTTTTTCCCCACATTGCCCCCCACAAGCTATGGCTTTAAATTGCCTTGCCAGAAAGGTCTGACTCATCCTTTTCCTTTCTCATTTTCACCCTCAGAATTTGAGATGTATCACAACATACCAGAAAACTGCACCCCTTTAGAGGGGAGGACCATGGATTTTGTGAGACCAAGAAAGCTGTGACTTTTTCCTCTAAAGTCAGGGGTTATTTTCTGCCAGGCAAAAGTTATAAGCAGTTCCCAAGATCCGGAGATGCAAATGCAATAAAGACAGACAAAAGATTTGAGGTTATGTTCTTCAGAGGGGAGCCTCTCTTGTTTGTTTTGTTTTTACTCAAAGGGCATTTTTAATTTGTTCCTCCGTTAGCTGTTTCCAAATATATTTCTTTGCCATCTTCCTCCTTTCCTGTCTCTCTCTGGTTCTGATTTTCACAGCCATTAGTAAATACATCACCAGTGGGATCTCTTGTCTAGGATTTATGTTTATAGTTAAAAATCAATTTCATCCCAGGGGAAAAAAAGAATATGGGGAAAAAGTGGGAGGAAAAAAAAAAGGGGGAGAAAAGATGATAAAAATAATATGAAAGAAAGAGAAATCACATTTGAATGAGACTGAGCAGTCTCCTTAATGAGGAGAGACCTCATACCTTACACTGGCTGTGAGTCACAGTGTTCAAAAATATGTTGTTTCCAATTTATTAATTGAAATACTGAGAAGATTGAACATTGAGATCCATATTATAATGACTATTAAAACTATATTTCACCATGGCACAAATTATATGAATGAAACTGTAGATACTTGCCAGAAGCAACTGTTGCTCACAAACTGCTGGGAAGTTCTGCAAGTGTCTCATGAAACAACCCCAAACTGCAGAGTCCTGCATGGACAACCTGGCACATGTTTAAGATGTGCTGCTAGCAGATCATCTGGCATTCCCATGTCCCAAGCTAACACAGGCTAAGTGAACATTAGCATATTAAAACCAAGAAAGTCTGAAGAGTTAAACTCAAGTGAAGCAGCTCAGGTGCTGCCTGCAGGCTGACTGAGGCAGGCACTGCTATGCAATCACCTTGCCACTGCCTTGCATATATCCCTGGCTGAATGGCCTACAGGATCATATCAAAGCAGAGCAAGGGTGAGCCATGGCATCTAACACCATTTAAGTAGACTTTATAAGCTAGCTGAATTGGGCAGAAAAACAAGCAAATTTTACCCATACAAACAGCTGAGAACTGCCCAGGGCAGCAGCCAGATCTCCAAGGGGAAGCAATATGCAGAGATAGCAATATTTCCAGCCAGCAAAACTGTAGCCAGAAGAGTCTACGTGGTAACAGCCTTCTGTTCTGGGCTTGTCCTTGTCCACCCTCTTGATTTTCATCAATAAAAGTGGATACTGAAAAACTAAACTTTCCATCCAGTCATTCTCGATTTATTGCATCAGGAGGGAATAAGCATCATACATTTTCTACATTAGATCTACCCTGAGCTGAAGAGGATTTATTTTATTTAGACCACACATTGTGTGGTGTATTTATAAAGCAGAGACCTCTGAAATACTGTTCTGCTCCAGGAGGTCTCAGCTGAGGCGTATATTGAACAACCATACACTTCAGCAAGCTGGTGAATGTCAGTGCGATGGGCAAGTGACAGAAGTTTGTCAATAGATTGGAAAATTGGTACAAGAGCCGGGTGTGGGGCAGAGTGGGCAGAAGCCTGGAACTACCAGAAAACTCGGAGCTCTTCCGTAAATTCCTGAGGATTTTCCCAGCATCCTCCCTGCTTGCCATGAGTCACTACTGAGACTCCACATTGAGTTATCGCCATTTAGAGTGGCATTTCCTTTCAGACTGCACAAAGAAAAGGAGCCATATTAGTAAATTTATTGAGTATTTCATTAGATCAATATAGAGTATGATTTAGGAGCCTCTACCCAGGCTCTTTAAATCTATTTAATCAAACCAATTAATAAAAAAAAAAATCTAAAAAGTTGAAACATACCCTGCAAGGTGCATCGTAAATAAACTCCCTTACTTATACTTTTGATCTCAGCCAGGTAATTAATGACTTTGGTTAAGTTCAAGTCATTCCCTCATGCTTGCTTGTGGTCACAAAGTCCTAGGGCTATGCATAGCTCATGGATTTATTATGTGTTTTTTTTTTTTTTTTTTTTCCCCCAGTTGGAAAAGGTTCTATGCC
>VXAV01005460.1:101513-117370 GCA_013399715.1 Alectura lathami | reverse complement strand
GGGGGGGGCAGAAAATATGCTGCTCCCAGAGCTGGTTTGGGGTCCATGCAGATAAGCCCCCGTAAGATCAGAGGTGTTCTCTATCATGCCTTATTGCCAGGAGACTTCTAAACTAGTCAGAACACAGAACGGAGCTCTTCCCCTCTGGTCCCCCCTTTCCAGGGGCTGGGAACACCATGTGCACTGGGCAGCAGATGAGTCACCACCACTGTGGTCCCATTCTCACCCAAATCATGTTCAGCTACTGGGGGCAGAGAGAAGGGACTTCTTTTGAAAGCAGGAAAAAGAATCCATAGCTAGTAAATTATATATAGCTCCTATCCCACAATTAGTTTGTAATTCTGAAGGACTGCAGACAGTCAGACTCCTGTGTAATAATCCCTGAGATCAGATTCACATCGAAGGACTTCAGAGAAAGAGATACGCAACGAAAATTGGGCCAGGATCTATACTAGTTTACACTAGTAAATGGTCTGTCCCAATAAAGGTTTTAACAAAAACAAGAAGACCTTTCCACAATTTTTTATTTCTGTAAGGTATTTTCCGCTCTGAATGTTTTCTGTCTCAAACCCTAGGCCTGAATCTTCTTTATCAGTAATTCAGTGTTGATGACAGCACAGTTACTCTTGCTTTACACCAGTGTAAAACATAGAAAGCAGTGCTGTGGATGACAAGATGTGTATGTCTGGTTTGGGTAATTAGCAATAGATATTGAAAACAAAATGCATGTTTTATACACCACATTATATAAGATAATATTATAAAATGGGAAGTACTTTAATTTATCCATTCATCATAAATATTGATTACTTACATAGTAAGGGATAAATCAAAATGTAGTAATCACTAAATCAAAGATTTATATGAGTAAAGAGTGGCAAAGCAATTAATCAATTCTCTGTACAGCCAATGATAAATTAGGTTCCAATATGAAAGTATAAAAGCTAGTTTACAATTAAGACCATTACAGATATGCTATATATATATATATTCTTCCCCCTAAACATCCTGTTCTTGAAAAGGAAATAAGCTGACCCCAAACAAACAATGCTCTGAGAAGGACCGGGTGATACACTTGTGTTTACATTCAGGGCTCACAGCTCCTAGAAACACAGATCACAGGAGACTGAAGCAGCAGCATGTTGCTAAAGTCTCATGGTCAGACCCTTTGCTCTGCCTGAGCTTTCTCTGCACCACAGCTTGGATCAGAGGCTTGTCACTGTTGATGGGATTTAGGAGCTAAAGCCATCAGAGACCATCAGGCAGATGAGACCATCAGAGACCAGAGGCCATCAGCAGCATGGATGCTGGCGGCTGTCTCTAATCGCTGTTTGTTAGAGAACTACCAGGAGCCTGCAAGGATCCAGGTTTCTTCAGGCACCCCAGATACTGCAAAGATTGTGAACACCATCAGCCTCTGCAGCAAGTATCCCCATATCACCTTCCAGTGTTGCACGGACAGAGGGTAAAGCTGGAAGCAAAGTGCCCCAGCCCTTCCCACTGCAGAGGAAAACAAGTCCCACTGAGCCCTGGGGTGTACCAGCTGCCGCACCCAGTGGTGATGGGCATCCAGGACAAACCCCAGGCTGCTCTGCACATCCATTTCACAGAGTCACCATAAGTCACCATCAGGGTTATCATCACTCCTCCATCTAGACCACAGGAGAAAGTTTTGGCATGTCCTACCTCACACTCAGGTTTCATTTTGGGCCACAGCTCTGCTCCAGCCTGTTGAAGCAGTGGGGCCCATCAACTGTGTAGCTCAACAGAATTAGCACAACACAAACATTTGTTTCCAAATTCTCCAACCAGCAAGAGCTCCTCCTTATGCCAGCCAGCTGTTTGGCAAGAGTTGCTTCCTGTGGTTCTTATTCATTGAAATGCCTTAGCCAGGCCAGATCTTGTGCCTGGGAACACAGCGTTAGCACCCTCTGATGGCTTCCACCCCCTCTCCTGCCAGCAAGAGGAAGATAAAATCTGGAGAGAAGCAACTGGACATGCTGCTGTGGCTCAAGGCATAGCCTCAATTCAGGAAGATGAAGCCCCAGCTCATGCAAAATTCTCTTTGCCTTGCTGCAGCATTGCCACCACAAATTCAGTGGCTGCTGATTGTCAGTAGCAACCATCACACATCTGTATGACAGATGCATCAAGCAGTATTGTGCCACTGCTCAGACTTCTCAGGTGAGAACAAGTCAGACCTGAAAGGGAAGTTTTCATGGAAGGAAAAATGCAACACATCAGAACAACATGTTCTTTCTTGGCTCTTTTTTTTTTTTCTTTTTTAAAATCCCTATCTTTTTTAGGTGGCTGGCTTTATGTCCCAGAGGCAGTGAAAGAAATGCAGGTGTGTAAATAACTCCAGCCCCACTTTAGCTGAGAGGCATCAGCTGGAGCCTCTCTCACCATGGCACTGCAAATCACTGTGGATAAGTCCTTTTGTGTAATGTTCATGTTGAAAATGCCCTACACCAGGACAGAGGTTGTGAGTTTGAAATCCCACCTGCGCACCTTCCTGATGTTCCTCCCACTTCCAGACAAGCCAAGTGAGAACTCTGGCTGCAGAAGTAGTGACTAGTTTCCAGGCAATTAGTTCACTCATCCAAAAATGTAGCTAAGGGTTACCCTCATCATCCCAAATAAATATATAACATTTTTAATTTCTTTTTAAAGGAAAAAGTCCAAGAAGTCCAGTCATTTTCTTTGGCATTTTAAAAAATGAAGTGTTATAGCTCTATATTTCAACAGGAAGGTTTTGAGACCAAATTTACTTACACTCCAGCTTTTTATATATAGATGTATGCATTTTTTTTTCCAGACAGAAACAAAAAAACATGTTTTGTGTAATTCAAAGTGATAGATTTCAGAAGAGATGACAGCAGTTAGAGTTATTTCAGAAGAAAACTTGTTTTGTGTTCTCCTAAAATGGTGAACAAGCTGAAAAATTAATTATTCACACATCTCTAAAACAAGCTGCACAATGCAGTTTGAGCCCAGACAGACACATTAGAAAACTCTCCTCATCACTGCTGATTTTTGATCCTGTTTCACCTCTTCATATAATAATGGTTTAAGGTGTGAGAACATCACGTGGCTGACAGCAGGTGCTTTGCACAGAGGTAGCAGTGAAGCATCTTTCCTGCATAGCATTGCCTGCAAATGCTCTTTTTGACCTCATTTTGCCTTGACGCCTGCATTACTCACTCTGAATTTGGCTGCCTACCTTGCTTTCAAGCCTCTTGTCTCTATTTATTTGTGTTAAGCACAGGACACGTGGACAAAGTCACCAGAACAATGCCAAAGCTGTAACCCAATACTGCATGTGCTGAAAACAGCAGAGAAAAGAAGATATTTCAGTGGGGAGAGAGGGAGAGGAAAGGGGGGCTGGGATGAGGAATCAGCTAATTAGCCTCATCTACATTTCAGCTACATGGTTCATGAGTCTTAAATCACTCCTGACATATTTAGGTTGCCATTTATTACCAAAATTATTCAATGCGAGTTTTGCCATTTAGGATGTGTTAAGAAAAATACTTACGCCTTCAGAGTGACTCCAGCTCTGATCCCTTCTGACATAATGGCACCAGTGGGCCCACAGTTTAAGCGCACATGTACCTGCCCACTGCAGAAACCCAAGCACACAGCCGGATACACACTGTAATGCACAGGATGGCAGGGCTGGGTTCAGATCTAGGCGCTGAAGGGCTCAGAAGTACTTCCTCTATCCCCCACAAAGCTACAAATACATATCTCCTGCCAGGATAATCTTAGCATTCCTTTTAGTATTCCATTGAAGACTTTATGCACATAAAAACTTAACATAGAACTTGCAGACCTGAACTTATATAATCACAATAGAAATAGAGCCTTGTGCCAAAGGATACACACAAGTATGCATACACACATGTACAACACATAACTATTACACTGCCTTATATTTTTATTTAACTCCTCATTATTCATTGAGGAATCATTCACATTTTTTTGAGTCAGTTCTGTCTAAAACAAAACATCAATTCAAACCCTTAACACATCCCTGAGAAAGGGATTTATGGGGCCACAAGACCTGCTGGAGAGTCACTACAGCCAGAAAGTTGAGTGCTAAGCCTGTCACCCACCTGAGTTCCTTGTTCCACCTCTGCAGGGCTCCATCCACGGCTCAGTGTCACACATGCTCTGCATTTTGAATCCCAGCTCTCTTAATGCCTCCTATCCTTTCAGGTGAAACCACTAACCTGGATTATCACACCCCTCCCTCCACTCCAAGCATTAACACTTGTGGACACTGCTGTCACAAGTGCAGGGTGACTTCAGCTCGTCTCTATATGAGCCAGCCTTGGAGACAGAACATCACCAGTACCACCATTTTTTTTTTATGTTCTGCTTTCATTGCTTTTCTAATGAAGTAAATGAGACTTATCTCCGAGTGTAGCTGTGTGTGTTCACCTCTGTAGGTTCCCATTTAATAACTTCAAGATGCAATGGCTAATTTCAAAGAAAATTTGACAGAACTGCTGAGGTCTAAGAGATATGAAGTTCATGCAGGTTTTATGAAAAAAAAAAAAAAAAAAAGATTCCTGGATAAAGGAAACTGCTGTTATTAATGTCTCCCACAGAGAAAATGCTAATAACCTCACACTTTATTAGACATTAGAGAGTCAATATAGCAAAGCCATGCTGGACTCCCATCTCCACCAATCCTGTCGTTCATGGAAAACATTGAATGATCTGGATTTAGTTTGATCTGGGCCACAGCAGCTAAAAATAACTCTGAAAAATTGAGTTGCCTGTACATTCTTTTATAACTTAGTAGATAAAACCCACCCTACATTTGAGGTGAAATTCCCCATGTTAGTGATAGGCAGAATTTTAATGCTATATTTTTAGTCAGCCAGTTCCTTTGCCACTGAAAAGCAGCATGACTCTAGAGGTGTGAATAAAGCAAAGCTGATTTTCACCACTTTACTCTGTGTTATTGTTGGGAGTATATTCATCCATCTCTAAGTTCAAAGAGAAAAACAATACTAGCTTTTTTTCTTAGAAAAAACCAAAGTGGGAGGGGTTAGTTGGCAAGATGTTTCCAGTGACTGGGTCTTGATTTTGCAACTGGATTCCAGCTGGGTCCGAGGCATTCTGAATTTGACTTTCAGGCTATCTGCTGAGCTATTTTCCCAGGCATTTGAAATAGATGAGCTGTAGCAGCAGTTTCTTCCGTTAGCCAGGGCCAGTTTCCTATCAGAGGTGAAAATTCAGATTTATCTACTACAAGAACCTTAATAAAAACCACACTTTTCCCCTCCCCCAGTCATTGGTTATCATAAACAAATCCCTCAGCAGAAGCTAAAAAGAAGATACTTTGAGGTTAAAAGCAGCCTTTAAAAGAAAATGATGTTGTACATCATCCCAAAATTTAATATGACTTTATGCACAATAGTAATGTGCCTGGTAATGCAAAGATTTTTCTAAAGTAGCTTAATAACAATCCAATATTCTCTTCCTTAAAAAATGAAAATGTATGTCAAAAAGGGATCTAATGTAGCTGCATCTTGTATCCATTGATGGAGAGAGCTGATTTACATAGATAGCATTTAACATACTATCATCATTATCCTATCAGTCTTCTGTCTAATCTGGAAGCCTTGAGACAGAGTTCTCAATGTTCTCTGAGGTAAAAAAAAAATACCAACCAAAATGATGGTAAAGGGGGAGAAAAAAATCAGCAAGGGACAGATGAATATCAAATCAGATGAGATAAAAATGGGATTTTTTTTTTTTTTAGCCATCATAGTATGAGCTTAAAATGCTGAAGAGTGGATAAAACAAATAATGTTTAAGACCGTAGCATACGGTACCACAATGATGAGGAATAAAAGAGAGAATTATGTTAATGGTTGGGTCTGCATGTGCTTGTGGAGACAGCTCCTAGATTGCCTGTGATGGTTTGAGGGATACAGATGGATAGTATGGATCTCTGAAATCAAGGCAGTGTGTTATATTAATTTCCTTTCCCTCTTAACCCCTTTTACAAGAGCTTAATGCTTGTACAGGGTCTGAGCAATAAAAGCAGGCCTTCTGGAAGGCAGTGATGGGGTCCTATGGAAACCCACCACTGCTGCAGGGCTTCAGGTTTCAGGGTGGAAGCGAAGAAACGCTGCTTCTGTTTGTCAGAAAATCTTTTCTCTTAAAATAAGGCAGCTAAGCAGGCGGCAGTTCACGAAGACATGTGAGGAGATCAGGGCAGGGCTCAGGTCAGCAAGCCATCAAACAGCAGAAGAGAGCTGGCAGCCAAGGAAACTGTGAGATCCTGCGTCAGGCAACACCGCAGCCCTGCAGCTGCCTTTGCTGCACTCCTTTAAACTCTTATTGAATGGGCTTAACCGCAGCAGCACGAGCCGGGCCAGGTCTCAGACCTGGTGCTGGGCTGCATCCCCCTCAGGACTCTCTGTGCTCCTGTTGTGGGCTGGCAACCCTCTGCTCCTGTTGGCAGCCCTTCTTCTACCCCTTCTCAAACTGAGCTGGATGGGATACGTGACTGCTTCTGCCCCTATTTTAAACTGGAGCATAAGGGAACAAGGGTTTTCCTTAGAGTCTTATAGGGACCATTATAGCCCAAGCAACAACCCTATCTCCTGGTCACCCCACCCCTCCTACCGGTCCTTCAGCTCATGCACACTTGCTGGCCTGTTTGACAGACTGGTTCCCGTAGTCTGAACTAAACAACTCACATGATGCAAGGATGTGGTCACCCTCTTTGTCTGAGAAGGCATGGCAGGAATTCCCAGGCACTGATCCAAATGTGCCTTGAGCAAGCAGAAGCCTTTCCCACAGATTTCCGTGTCATGTGGATCAGGTCCTTCAAGAAAAGAAGGAGAAAAAAGTAACATCTCCAGTGGAAAGCTAGCATTTACCCTCACCTGCATCCCATTTGCCATACAAGTGGCTCCCAGAACCACGAGCTAGCCTTGCTTGGAGGAGGGTGATGCAGTAAACCCTGCTGGTGACCGTGGCCCAGAGTCAGCACAGGGAATCACGGGATGCTGAGGAAATGGAGCATTCCCTGGTGCTGCCTGTACCGCACATGTCCCCTTGTCTTGGAGCCACTCAGCAGCAGAATCCCATCTGCCTTTGCACAGAAGCAAGCATGATACAATATAAAGACTGGTCTTGTCACTATACCTAATTATGAGGAAGAATAGAGCAAATTATACCCTTACATGGACACGGAGTGCCAAGCCATGGTGCTGCTGGTGGAGTTCCTCTGGGGTTGCTGCTACAGAGAACCTAGAAGGGATTTAATCCTGTTGTAAGCAACATTATCTTGAGCTCACATATTTGTTCTGGGCTTCACAGTGTTAGCAGTGAGGATCAGTCCTGCCCCAAGAACCTAGTAGCTTTCAAGGTGGAACGTGATCATTCTATAAAAGGGATTATGTGTCACTGTTTGTTTGCAACCACAAAGCACTGGACTCAGTAACTCAGGAGGTGCCTTCCAGTCTTATGCTGTTGTGTTGCTAATTGAAAGAAAATCTGCTGGTTCCCTTGTCATCAACATTTATCATCCACAAACCTCTTGGAGATCTTGCAGAAGGTTTCTGTGGGAGCCCAAGGATCAGGGACACAAAAACTCTTTCCCCTCTTCTTATTCAAATTTACTTGTTTAAATATCCTGTTGGTTTTGTTTGTTTGTTTACTTCTTTTTGTTTGTTTCCCAGTGGTGAAGAAAACTGGGACCACAAAAGAGTGAATTGTAACATTATTTCTCATAAACATACCTCACATCATCTGCTTGGTATTGTCCTTCCCAAGCACATACAGAGCTCACAGCAGTGCAGCAGACAGGAGACAAAATGTCAGAGACGAGGCTCTCAGGAGCCACCCTCCCAGAACCTAAGCTAGACCCAGGCTCAAAAATCAATTATCTCCTAGAAATAAGTTGCACAAGGTGAGTTGCCTTGAGTAGAAGAGAGAAAATAAAAATGAGATTTAGAAGCTAGCAAGTCTTTCCCAAGCAACCTTTTGGTTAATTGGGCTTTAAGGAAGTTCTGAAAAGGAAAGTTTTGTTGAGGAGAAATAGACGAATGGACCTTACCATCTGTTGGATAAATTGGTACTGCTCTTTTTGAAGAGGTTCTGCCCAAGTTACTTAGCTCCAGTGTCTCTGTGGGACCATGAGAGAAAAATGATGGTCACTGTGCCCACTCAGTGCATGAAATTTAGACCAGGAAAACAAAAATTCAGTCCTTCCACCTCCCCCACCCCACCCCCACCAAAAAATAAAAAAAATAAAAAAGAAAGTAAGTAGAGAGACTTTTCTTTAAAGAATATTTTTGGAAGAGATAAAAAAAAAAAAAAAAAACAAGCTTGTTTTTAAATACAGCAACTGATAAAGCCCTGATCCTGGAGACAGACATCTAAGTACATGCAGGGACTCGTTGAAGACAGGCATTAGTGTTTGAAAGATAAAGCCTTTATTGATACTTAAAGTTCCATCAGTTTAACTAAATGTATTTTTAAAACTCATTTAGTGAAAACATGCAAAACCCTTGGGCAGACACTCTAAAATTGTTTTAATGGTTTTAAATTGAATTGGCTTCATGATTCCTTACTAAATTAAACTGTGCTAACTTTAAATTGTTCTGCAACTAGCCATGCAGTAGTATGCACAAGATAACTAAACCAAGTTTTAAATCCAATTTCAGTCAAACTACCTTACATTTAAGTGTGGAAAATCTTTAAATACAGGAATATCTTTCAATACAGGATGGTGACATGGCATCTGGCTAAAAACACTGCATCTTCCTCATTGACACTCAGTTAGAATTGCTTCCAAAATTAATATATTTGCTTTCTTAATTGTTCTCTGCAACTGACTGCTGATAGATGGTTTTCTAGTGTAAATCTCTGCAGCTTTCACATTCATTGGAGACTGCTGGGTTCGACACTACAGGAGACTTTTAAACTTTCCTTTTTTTTTTTGGCTTTTCCATGACTTTCTGAAGGAAAAGCAAAAAGGTGACATTAAAATGGCAGCACCCAGAGACAGCAATGACAGCTCAACAGACTAAGATGCTGAAAGAGTGACAAGTGTTTCTAAAGGCTGCTTTGACAACTCATACCAGAGTTTTCCTTTAAGTTACAATCATTTTTCTGAAGCAGTAAAATTGGTGCCTGAAGGTTCTGAAAATGAAGAAATAAAGTTGTGTAAAGTTGGCAGTATCTTACAGTGCTCGTCAATAAACATTTATTTATATATATAATGCCCTGTCTTACACCTGCCAAGGTCACCTCAAGATCCAGTTGCTGTACTGAGGTACAGTAGCTTTTTAATAAAGCTACCAGTGTGCTTCTGGTGACTCCAAGGCAGCAAACGGGAGTCACCCCTGGCATTCACAGGACCTTCCCAAGAGCTGCATGAGGAACTCCTGGTTACTAAGAGGGAGTGCTGTCATTGCCATTAGCAGTTTGAGGTTTGCTCACTGCTCTTTTTGCACAGCAAAGAGAGGCATCAAGGTCGTTTTGATGGATGCTACAGGGAAGGACAGGACAGTCCCATTCCCTCCACAGAGCCCAGCACTGAGGAGAGGTGGCAGGGGTGAGCAGAAGGAGCAGCTCTGCCCAGGAGGTCACTGTCCCACCTTCGGTTTGTGTGTGGTACAATTAACTTTAGCAGATGACATGTTCAAGCCTATTGAGATCCAGGCTCAGTAAAGGTGTAGGAGATGTTGGGATGTATGCTAAAAAAGCCTGAAGCAACCTCACTGTTTTCCTGCCTTGCCACAAGCAGCCTCAGCTTTCCGAGGCTGCACTGAGTTGCCTCCCCAGTGCCACCATACCCCAAGCAGAAAGCACTCACCTGCTGCACTCTATTCAGGGGTTTGCCTGAAGGCTCAGTCTAACCCTTGAAATTTGTTTTTACCCAGCAAGAGAAGTGATTTCTTGCCTGAATAATTCAGTTGCTGTCAACTTTATCAACTGGACATCAGACTATTATTGTTTTTTTTTTGGAAGGTAGCAAATCATTCCATTCAAAAGGGAAAAACATCTGTGAACTGCAAGAGCTGGCAGCTGGATGACCGTCAGGATGCCAGGGAAGATTTTTCACCTTGCCCAGCTGCTGGGTCTGGTGCATTTACAGACTGGTATCACCCTGTTTGGTGCCTTTCACTGGAGGGCTGATGTCCTTTCATTTTGGCTCTTCACTGGGTTGGGGAAATTCCTTCTTTTCCGGGCCAATCAACAGAAGCTCACTGAGATTTATGGCTTTGATGAGTGAAATTTTCAGCCTTGAATCTACAGACTGCAGCTTTAAATACATTATTGAGATTATCAGCAATGTATCAAGGTGTCTTTGCAGGATGGTATAAACTTCTACTGCACTACTTATTGCCATAAACCATACTTCCAGGTTTTTATTTATATGCGCATTAGCTCAATATGATTGGATCTGTAGCCAGCCCTGGGGATTGGAGTAATTTATATATATCAATAAAGGTCTCCAGCAGCCACTGGGTGCTCTAAGGGGAACAGTAGTTCCATTTAAAACATTAGGAACTGGAGAAATTGAAAATAACTCTCTATTTAGAGGCCAAGAAGTAAGACAGCAGGCAACAGAGGTCCCAGCACAGCAAGGCTATACTAAAGAGATTGTTAAAATGTCATTTCACTTACATATAAGCCACTGAAAAAATATATATATATTAACCCATTCTCTTCCATGCTTTCTGCAAATAAATCTTGAAAAGAAAACATGTTCTTCAGGCTTAAGGTGTTTTAAATAACCCCAGAGGATATGACCATAAAACTTTGAGCAACGCGTTCAAAGAATTCAGGGAACTTTACCTGCAAAATTAGATTTAAAAAAGACAGAAAAACTCATTACCTTTGCATTTGTTAATGTTAGAGCTGAAATGTAAAAGCAGCAAAAAAATCCTTCAGTGGTTGGATTTTACTAGGCAAAAAAGCCTACAGGAAGAAGTGTCATCTTGTCTACCAAAAATAACCAAGCCCAAAATATTCAATTTTAATATTAAAGTGTCTTTGACTGCTCTTTTCATTTAACAAGCAAGGAAAGCCTTGTATAAGCATCCAGCAGAAATCTGCTGAGGTTTACCTGTCTCCACAGCTCCTAGGCTTCCTATGGTTCATGGATAAACTTGGCTGGTAGTCTAGGTTTTAAGAGTGTTTATATAGTAAAAATTTCATCTTATGGTGAGCATTAATGACCTGTGACTGAAAAGCAGCTTGATCGACTTCCTATTTTATTTTATTTCTTTAATTTCATTTAACATGATCTAGTCAGAAAAGATCTATATGAAGCTACACAAGAAAAATAGGCCGTAGAAACTTGCTATAGTCTTAACTATGGAACTACAGTACTTTTATGTCAGGACAAAAAAAAATAAACAAACGTGGGATTGTTAGAGAGAAGCATGTGCTAAGACAGGGCCTTCCCCTGTTGTGCTGCTCTCTATTCTATTCACTTTCAACCAGAATCGCAGTAAGAAATTGCAAGCTCCTTGCTGTCCCAGCCTCTCTTCCCCTTCTGCTTTGCAGGTGTGAAGTGCCAATGTTTCATTTTGCTTCCTCAAAGTTAAGGATTTTTCTACATGCCTAAATCACCAGCATGTTGGGCCTGCCTCCTGCAAAGTGAGCCAGCTGGGTTTTCTTTTTCTGTTATTTGCTTAACCTGAAAAAAATAAAAGAATAAAACAACGCGGTGCTAAGCTGGGGAGTAGTCATTTCTAAGCAAACATAGCATGACTGATGTGACCACATCGAAGAGCGAGCAAGACTTCCCAAATCCCATCACGTCTCCACACCCCAAGAGGAAAAAAACAAAAAAACAAAAAACACTTACTGCATAACAATGTCATTGTGTGCCCGAGAATTCCTGCCTTGAAGGAAGCGTCCCCATCAGAGTCCCCGCATGCGGTTCACAGCGCTTTTAATGCTCCTGCTGTCCTTGTGCCACAGCCAAGCTAAATCATTTCTATTCAAAACTTAGATACTGCCCCACTGTTCCAGGTTTTGTTTTGTTTTTGTTTAAAAAAAAAAAAAAAAGGTTTGTTTCTTACATAGGGTATTTATTTGCATTGGATTAATTTGTGGTTCATGAGGATTCACTTTTCTGAGGATATTGTTTTCTGCTCTGGGGAGGTAGCGTGGGCTGGTGGACAGAGTGCTGGGGAGAGATGGAAACCTGAGTGGTGGTTTGGGGCAGGTCGTGCCCTGCAGGCTCTCTTCCTGTCGCTTCAGTGAAACCACCCACCCACCCTCCTGCTTTATGCATGACTTCATTGCTCCCACTGAAGGAGTTGTTGTTAGTTAACATCACAAAGGCACCCTATTTAATTCCTCCAACCAGTGGGCCTGCGTTGATACTTGGGTCTTGTGGTAGACCTTGTGCCCTGGAGAAAAGCCATACTAGGACACCTAAGTGGGTGAAAAGTATGAAATGTTGTAGCAGGAGAAGTATAGATGTCAGGACCAGATGTTAGTGTGACAGGGCACGGGTGAAGAAAAAATGGATGAGTAGGTGAAGAAAGCACAAGATTTGCACTTGCTACCGATCATAATTAGCACTCTGAGTTAAGGAAAATGGGGCTAATGCTTGTGGGGGAAACGTTATCACACTGGCTTCAGTGGCCACTGCTTTTCATGGTCTCCCATAGGGGCAGGACAGCCCCCGTTCAGCTGGGATTGTAGCCAGACCCTGGCCAAATGTGTAGGTCATGGGCAAGGTCCAGATCAGGGTCCTCAAAATGTTTCTCTGCATTCTGCATGGCATCAATGGCCCTTCCAAGCAGCTGATAATTATGGTTTTTTTTTGTTGTTTTTGTTTTTGTTTTGTTTTGTTTTTCTGAATAAGTACATTAGTGCCTTCATATTCTCACTTTGCTTGGAACTGCAGGCACACCATGCGGCAATGGCTGTGTTATTCTAACATTATTAAATGTGCACTCTTCTTTTATTAGGCTTTTTAATAACATTTAAGTTGTACCCTTGGGAATTTTTGCAGAAAGGGAATGTTGGCCAGTCTAATTTGTACATGAAAATACCCTATAGGCCAAGGAAACAAGATTCAGATGAATTTCACATATGACTGTGAATACAAGTGAGTTTGGGTGTAAACCCTTTCAGATAGGATTGTCTGAATCCCATGTGTTGTGCTCTGTAGGCTGTATCTTGTTTGTGCACATTACTGTTTACATTTGCTGTGTATTTCCACTTGTTTAGTAAATGCACTCGAGTCTTCTAATTGCATGCCTACACTTCATAATTGGGCAGTGGTGGACCTGCTGCACTTACAGGAAGCCCTGCTCTGTATGTCAATCCCAAATCATTTGATTTCCAGACTGACAGAAACAAGCCCTGAGGGATGTCCTGGGTGTGATGTCCAATTGAGCTAGTGGCCAGGAGATTTTTGGGTATCTCATGATGCTAGAAGAGAAGGCAGATGCTTGTACTGGGCGCCATGGGGACAGGCTCTCCCCTTGGGGAAATCACATCTGAGGCATGGATGGGATCAAGGCTCTGGAGAGGAGCAGGCTGCCAGTGCCAACTAATGTCTCTGAACAGCATTCTCTCCATTCTGCTCTAGCTGACACCGCTGTTAAGGAGCTTTTATCTATAATCATCTGTTTGTCTTCTTCCTTCCTACTTCATTATCCCTCCTTAAAAACCATTTACAATCACTTTAGAATGATAAACAAACAATGTCACTATATAAGAGAGAAAACTATGCATAACCCTTTTCCTTTCCCTGGGAAAATCCTTACTTTGACTTAAATGTTTTAATTCATGTCTCTCGGATAGCTAGCGCATGAAGATCCTGATAGAACGGGCTGCAGGAATTCACAGGAACATCACTGCATTTCCTTGTTTATGGTTGCCTTCATTGCCGCAGGGTTTTGTTCTCCTGTAATATGGTTTGAAAAGTTGAGCTGTTAAAAGTGTTGGAACTGAAAATGCACAGCATCAGATTCAGAATGAATGTGGATGGAAATATGTTCCTGTGACAAGGAAGAGGGCAGTGGCTAGGAATAGAGTTTGGCTTTTGGTTTTACCCAAAGCTCCCTGACAGACCTTAGATTAAACATGTGCTAAATATTCTCTCCTACTTGGTTTCTTTAGAACCAGGTAAATAACCTCCTGTCCTCGTAAGTTCTTAGCTATTTTTACAAGAAATACTGTGTCTTTATCAGGAAATTTATTAAGACAACTGTTTACCAATGGGAAAAAAAAAAAATTGTATTATAAGTCTTTGATGTTTGTGGAGCACTTTTCTCTACTTCCAGCCACTTGCTCAAGGGAACTTAGATTTGGCTTCAGAGCTTGCAGAATTCCTAGGTGAATAGTAAATGGTGAAAGCACAAAGCAAAGATGGGAGAGATTTGGTCAAAGAGGTTTAGTGGAATAGCCTGCATTCAGTGCTGCTGCAACGTGTGGGAACTCTGACTCAGCAGTGGGAAGCGAGTTGCATGGTCACGTTCCTTGCAGGTTACTCTGTGGTTTCCTTCATATAAAGTTTGTGGGAACATTTTGTTCAGTTTCATGACACAAGTTACGGTTTTCCACTTCTCACGTTTCATTTTTGGGCATGAAATGATGAACAGACCCAGAACCTCAAAGTGAAACTCATTGGAAACCATCACATTTCTTTGGTCTTTGTTTTAAATCCAGGAAAATCCACAAAATGCTCCCACTTTCTATGAAAATAAAAAAAAAAAAACTCATCTGGCTTAAGAAAATATCCAAATCAATCCTTCCCCTGATTTCAGTGGGGAATTCCTGATGTGTGTCGCAGTAAACAGAGAAGATTCACGTTGACAGTGCCCAGGAACTTTGCACTGAACCTGGCCTAGGTTTCTCATTGGTCATGAAATTGAGAAGTGCAAGTAGGTGAGCCGTATCAAGATAGTCCTAAAATGAAGTCACTTTCAGGTTTCACAATGGACATTTTGCACAATTTCAGTTATCATCTATGTTCTCTTAAAGCATTTGCCTGCATCTCCACTAACCATACTGGATGCAGGAACATCAGCCAAGAAAATGGAGATGCCAGCTCAGGGGAGATGTGTGCAGAGGATTCAACTATAAGACTATGCTATCTCAGTCTTTCACTTTCTAGAATGTTTTCCACTTTGGCACTGGAAAACAAAGGCCACAGATCTGAAGTGCACTTCTATTGTGCTATACAGGTATTGGCAGTGCAAAGGTGCAGTCCTCCAGCACACCTCTGGGATGCCTGGGGAGAGGCAAGACAGTGGTTCTGGAGAGCAGTGCTGGAGCATTTGGGAAGTGGTTACAGAGTGTCTGAGAATAGTGCTGATATATGAAACATACTTGAGGACAGTGGAGTACATGTGTGGCCTGGTTTGCACATTGCCTAGTCATTTTTCCTCTTCTGGAAGATGAATGCAAGGAAGATGATAGACTTCAGAGGCTGGAAAATTATTCTGGTGTTTTGCAATTCTGTTTTAACTTGAGGTGGAGCTGGCACAGCATAGCTCGGTGAGTGTGTTTGTATCAAATGTAGCATACTCCTAAATAAACCTGATCTCAGACACTGACGTTAGTGGCATTAGTTCTAATCTTTCTATATATAGTGACTTATTGAAGAGAAAAGGTCTTGCTTCAAAACTGCTGCTGCTGCAAAATCACCGTTGCTGAGTAATATGACCCATGATATTTTATATTTACTAGAGCAGATCTATCTCATCCCTGTTCCATTTGATACTGCAACAAGAGATATGTGTAATGAGTTAGTCACCGTGACTCACATAACCTCAGTCCCTATAAAGCAGCTGTGTTTCATGCTTTCTGTCTTTTTTTTTTTTTTTCCATAAAAAGAAAAA
>VXAV01005460.1:66802-101470 GCA_013399715.1 Alectura lathami | reverse complement strand
TCAGCTTGTGAGGAATGCTGATCAACTCCAGATGTTGCATTCCAGCCTCAAAATGTGATCATCAATTCAGAACTCCCATCTGGCTTGTCTGACACCAACGCCACAAGAAGTTTTCCAAGAAACTCTGAAAAACTCCTGTGGTTGTTGGGAGAATACCTCCGCTCAGACCAGTACATTTGCCAGTAGGATATGGTAGAGTTCCCTTCTGCGAGCCTAACTCATCTTGGTGCCCCTAAGTGACAGGTCTGTTGACACTGCCTATGTCCTTTCCTAACAGCCCAGCTTCCAAGGCCAGGAGTTTCTGGACACCTCTTTCTAGCTCTGCTGGATGAATGTGGGTTACACTCTGTTGTTAACATTTTAACTCCCCCCAAAATCAGAAGATAATTTGATGCAGTCCTCCTGCCCTTTTGCCAGATTTCACAGGAAGCAATGTCTGCCAGCAACTCATCATTGTTTTACATTTGAAAAGTTTTTTTGATTCCTTGTTTTTCAGAGTTCTGCTACACTTATTTACTCATCTACACCATCAACTGCTTAAAGCAACCATCCATCTGGACATTAAGGTGCCAGATTCCATTCTCATTTACTGGTTCACCATTTCCAACACCTTTACCAGGACTCTTGCATGTGTTACCATTGGATCAATCTAGCTCTGACCCAAGCACCTGCACAGAAGTAGTCATTCCCATTCAAGTGAGTCCCCCAGGGAGGACACTTGCCAGGAGGTTTGTTATATCCCTAAACCTCACGTGGCCAACAATGAGCTGGAATTCCCCTGTAACAGAAGAGAAGGAGGCAGAAGGAGTAGCAATTGGCAGAAGGAGGCCAACCCTCTTCCCACAGCTACGAGGACTAGGGAGGGAGGTAGTCAGTGAGAGCCTTGTGCACGTGCACTGGTTATGTCCTCACTGGGTCTGTCTGTGTCCCTGCAAACCAGATCTTACAGTGCTTACACTCTGTAACCGTTTAATGACAGCTTGTCCTACCTGCTAAAGGGCAGAGCAGCCACACCATCAGGCATACGAGAAGTCAGGCTCAGCCCTAACCCCTGGAAGACTGAGCATCCATATCGAAGCATGCTCATATTGGGGATGGAGAAATAGCAAGTGCAAAATGCAAACCCCACAACAGGTTTAGCTGTTGCCCTTGCAGGAAGGAGACTCCTTTCAGTGCAAACCCAACTGTTTGCTGCAAAGCAGGGATGGGAGGCTCTGGGGCATCAGAGAAACCTGCAGTAATTGGCCTGGTCTAACCAGCCCAGCTACTGCACAACCAAAGTAATTATCTAGGGGGACTTTAGCTGCCCACTGGAAAAACAGAAGCAGGGTTGGAAACCAGTTGCATCATGAATGATAATGGTGCTGACAGCTTTAAAAGCACTCTGGGACTTTTTAAAGCACAGCTAACCCGCGTGAGAGAACCTTTCATGGGGCAGGAGCTGTAGTTGTGCAGGCGGGGAGAGCCAGCATGCTGCAGGGAAATAAAGAACTGTTGCCATATTAGCCCCTCTGCACTTCCAGATTCACTTCTCCCTGCGAAAACACTCTTATGACATTGCCCAAAGGAGCAGGCGTGCTCGTAAGGTGAGGGAAGCTGCAAAAACACAGCGCTCCTCACCAGGGTACAACGTCTGGTGGGAATTCCCCCACTTGTTAAGAGCATCTTGCCTGCATCTAAGGGCGTTTGTATGGCAAGGCAGCGGGAACAGCATGGAGACTGCCGGCGTATTGGATGGGTGGTTAAGGTGCCCCTACACACTTAAACACATTTCCTTGCTAAATTCCCTGTGGTACATTAATTTTTACTGATTGCTAATGGCTGCCTGGCTGTCTCTAAGGCAACTGGTCCAGTTATTATTAATTTCCAGGGCAGAAGAACAATAGACATCCATTTATCAGGGAGGTACCAGCCATTTTTTGTTGTTGTTGCAAACTGGTTTTAAGTATAGAAGCCCCACATTGGTTACGTTTTGAGTCATTTCTTATCATAAGGAGTCCTAATGGAGGAAACTTGGGGCAAGAGTAAGAAAGTGAAATTGAAGCAGTGCTCAGGAGAAATGTCAGACTCCTTCAGTGAATGAATATGAAGTGAATGCAATTTTTCAGCTGTCACTGACCTATTTTAGACCCTCTCCTTGCCAAAAAAATTCCCTAGGAATCTTCATTTGCCATAGCATGATTTTTCTGGAAGGATCAGTGAAAAAAAAAATTAGAAGAGAAAGTTTAAATATAGGTCTTAGGAGATGCTTTTTACTTCATGCAGCAACAGGAACAAGCAGAATAAATGGCTTTGTGTCAGTGCTATAACCATTTCTGTTCAGCCGAAGGCCAACAGGGAAAAAGTGACCCAAGCCAAAGTTAGCACAGCTCTAAATCTTTTCTGACATATACTGTCTTATAGGGAATCCTAAAATACATAAGCTCAGCTGGTTTTAAATGCATTCTCTTGTTTATATTATAATGGAAATCTGCTGTTTTTTGCATGTTCTTGATTTATTTTGGGTGACAAAGCCTTCACTGTCAGAAGTATTTTGTGGCACTATGCTTATTCTCAAAGACAATGAAGCCTGATGCATTACAGGTATTGCTGGAAGAGCCTAACCACATGATTAAGTTACCCTGTAGTGCTATTTTTTGCCTTGGAACTGAGATGTAAAGGAACATTTTGCAATAGAAATTGATGAATTGAATAGTTTCTGGTGCCACAGGATTCACTGGTACAAGACAATATAGGTTTATTTATGAGTATTTACTACCCATAATTTGCATGTTTGTTTTAATAATGATACTTAATGTCTTACGTCAACTGACATACGCAGATTAGTTTATAGTGTGCAATGTCGTATAGAGCAGTAACACATTATTATAGATGGTCTTTGTCAGGCTACAGTATCTAGTGGTCTCTGAGCAGTGTCTCAGTTTCAAGTTGACACATAATTTGGTAAACTTGCAGAGGCTTCATTATTGCAGTGTGGGTACAGGAAACACTGGGCAAACAAATGTAAAAGGACCGATAGCAGCAGAATGGAGTTTTTTATCTTTAGATATCTTAATGAATGGGGCTTATTTTTCTTTTCTTATTTTGAAAAATTGACATTACAGAAAGCAAATGGGAGTGGCTGTTTGTCACTGTCGATCCCACATGAAAACCATAACTATCACTCTGCCTACTTGTACTCTCACATTTTCATTATGGTTCAAAATTCAGGTAGAAATTGCAAAACAATTCCAAATTGTTTTGTATTTTTTTATTTTCTTTTAACAGGAGACAGTCATATTAACTTAAATCTCAAAATTCCAATCTTTCACCTGAGAAAATTATGTCTAATTATGTCTTTCCCCTTTTTTTCAGGCTGCTGATTTACTTTTCCCACAGTGTTTCCTGCTCTCTTCTGTACGCTGCATATGTTTTTTTGTTTTTTTTTACTGTAAAACAGAATTTATTTGTAAAATTCTATGAGGAGTAACAATTGAGCATGTTCTGTTGGAAATTACTATCATCAACACTGATTTACTAGAGTATTTTGAGAATATTTAAGTTGAATTTACATATTGAACTACAGTCTCAGCCTTGTTCACCAAGTTCTTCAATGCACATAACTTTGAGCTGAGAGATGACTTGCTTAAGTTCTGTACCAAGAAGAGACCTAGGTGAGAGTTACAGGGGGAAAAAAAAAAAAAAAAGAAAAAGAAAAAAAAAGAACATTTAAAATTAGGGGGTATTTCAGGTTTCTTTTGAACAAAGCTATAATACCACTGTGAACATATTAACAATGTCTATTTGAAACCAGTGGAGCCATTTGCATGATGCCAGTGCAAGGGTCAGCCAAGACCCTTCCTCAGCTGAAAGCATGTTGTATTACAACTATAATCACCAGAGGATTCCAGGAGATTAAAGGTGCTAATAGATGAAAAGTGGTAACACTCAGCATACATGTTATGAATCAGTTGGTGGTGGCTGAACCCAGCGATGGAAATCTAACACAGCGATATATTTTCCTGCATGCACCCACCAGCATAAATACTCAAAAGTCACTGAAAGCCAATTGCAAATTGTCTGCTTGATTGTATCACTCAATTTTTGCACTGTGTCAAACGAATAAGTAGTCAGCCATGCAGGAAAGAGAAATGATATCATACAATTTATTGAACAAATGCAACACAGCACAATTTTGAAGTTTCAATATTTGATACAAATTATCCATGAGCTGTTCATAAAGGTAAAACACTTCACCATATAATTTAAACAATCTCCACTCTTCTATAAAGAATATACTTTAATAAACTAGCACACACATTGCAAATAATCTAGGAGGGTGACAGAATATCCAGCAGTGCTTCCTGGGTTATTATTATAATATTCCCATCCCTCAGTGTGTTAGTTTTCACTATTGTGGAGCTCATTCTTTTAATATCTGGGGCTGGGGGATGAAAACTACTCATTCCCACTAATGTCCCATGAAATTTTGATTAATTTAAGAGCATCCAGCTAGCTAACATGAGCGGTTGTGTGGGTACAGGGTGTTTTCCAGGACTCCTGACAAATGAGCTCTTCCTTGTCCCATGTAATGTCTCTTCTGATTCCAGTGGTAGAGGCATCCCTTGCCTCTTCCCCACTCATCATCTGATGAAATAACCCCCCTGCAACTTCCTAAGCTCTATAGAGCCAGTCTCTCTCCCGTGCTTAAAAATAAACTTTTCAGTCTTAAGTCTCAGGGGAAATACTTTGTTAGGAAGGGCAGGGAGTGAAAGGAGTTAAATCATTCACACTATTATCTCAAGTGGCTACTGCAGCTGGTCCAGTAAATGCCAACCCAGCCAAACCTCACCCATTTTCTCTCTCACACACACTGTGTACAGTGAAACAAGAGTGTCTGCAGATTTATTAGCTTGTATATAACACTAAATTGATGAAAACATCCTCTAGGCAACTCCATCTACTTTTCACTTGCCATGTTCCCATGACAGTGACAACTTGTTGTGTTACAGCTGACCTGTCAGCCTCAGCTACTCCCTGTTCATCGGGGGCTGTCTGTCACTGGATGTGTATGAAACAGGAGGTGAGCAGAATACAGCAGGCAGTTATGCACACATTCCTTCCGAATAGCCTCCTTAAAAACTAGTAAAGCTGACAGTGCAGAGATTATTGTTGAACCTTCATGTAGATTCATCCGATATATAACTCTGCTCTAACAGACTAATGCTATTGCTGCAAACATTTTCACCTAACTATAAATAATAAAATTTCTTAAGCCAATGGTCCAAAAATAGTAGCTCTGGGCATTTTCTGCTTTTGCAAATCAGTCATGAGAGGGGCATTCATTAGATCCTCTTTTCCAGATAGAAAGGTGACCAGCATAAATCATGTAGCAGGCAAGCAGTGCATGCTCCATTGTTATTGCAGATGTGTCAATCCCTGGAAACAAAAGAATCGGCACCGTCTAGGAACTAGCTCCCCGTTAGTTAGCAATTCAGAATGGCTTCCAAAAGCAATCCCTTAGTCTCCAATGATATCTGTCTGACAACTACTTAATCTCGGCAAGAGCTGCGTTAAACCAGCCTGTCATCATTGCTTCCTCTCAGGTGTAGCTTGAAAAGCGGAAAGAGAGAGAGATCTATGAGTTTCAATCACTTAGAAGAAATTATAACTTTTTAGAAGCCTGTATGCAGATAGCATTTACCATATTGAATGGAAGATGACAGTTACTATATAGACAGAGTGGTACAATGCAAAATGCCAGCTTCCAGGTGATTCTATCCCATCTCTGAGGCTGTCGGGAGCTATCAAATTAATGTTGAAATAATTGTCACTTGTGAATACCTGCCAGTGTAACCAAGTCAGGTATTTAAAAAAAAAAATCCCAATTGATCAGCCTCAAAAAATGTTCTGAATACTTAAAGAAAAAAGTTTCACTGAGGTGTGACTCTGTTACATATTCATTTTAGTAGAAGGGCTTTTTTTAAGAATAGAAGCAAAAATGAAAGTGTTTAAGTTTCCTCATTGAAATAGTGTTAATATCATCACTGTTTCCTTGATTATTTGAAACACAGCCACTTTATGATAAAAGAAGCAAATAAATACTATCTAATGCTTGAACTTGCTGCTGGAGACATTCACAATACATCTTGATGCCCTTCTCTCCCTCTGTCTCATTGCTTTGAAAACTCCTACTTTGTTGAAGTTCCCTTTTATCTCTGCATATTCATACAAGGGTTTTATTGAGGTTAATAGTTTTTGTAGGTCTTACTGCAGCAAAGTGCTAAATGTTCTTGGTGTCTAACTTAATGAAGACTGTTACTCCAGTCCCATTCTTGTTAACATTTTCTAATAAATGACAGAATGGGAAATGGAATTCTCTGTTCAAGGAACACATGCAACACCATCCACACCCTGCACATTTTTCCTATATTGACTACCTATGTACCTACAGCGAGGAAGAAACGAAGAGAGTCCCTGTGCTGTGTGACAGCACTCCCCACTCACACTGAAACTGCGCTCAATCCTTGGCAGGTTTGAATCTCTGACACTTCTTCTAACCCTCTTCAGGGCACCAGATTTCAGTATTCACCGAGCACATCTTATTACACAGTATATGGCAAATTATTGCACCGTCTTCTTTCAGATATGTCTCTCGCACCTACACTCATTTATTTCATCATTTTGCAGAGGTCTAAATGTGGTGCACCCTGAGCGAGCTGCACCGGAAAGATGTAGCTTGCAGACCTCAGCAAGCAGCCTCCTAGGAGGCAGTTCATGATGCAGGATACTGTACCAGTGCTCTGTGACCTGTGCTGGCCACCACAGGAGTGCCAGGAACAACCTAAGGTCCCAGTGTACCACTACCAGCTTTCGGCTGTCTGGGTCTCTGACTGCCCAAGGAAGTGTGGCACCCTCGGTGATAAAGTAGCAAGATGTTCGGTCTGATTTTCATTGAGGGCCATCAAGTTTGCTTTCCTCCTGGAAGGAAAACATGGCCTTGTGCTCATTGCTCCCCAGACCACTGGTCTTTTCACTCCTGTATTTGGCCTCAAGCCACGTCATGCCTCCATTGGCCGGGGGACTTGTACTGGGCCATGACCCAAGCAAGTCACCGGACACCACGGTGTAGAGCTCACATGCTAAAACACAACTCAGGCTGAGACTGTCGAGGTGTAAAAATGATCTTGGAGCCTCACTCTCCTCTAGTAAAGGTTCTCCTGTCTCTCTTTTACTTCACACAAACCAGACAGCTGAATTCTGTTTTCTAAGCTGCAAAACTGAGTTCTCTATATAAGAACTCCCATGCTCTACTGAAGTTAATTCTCAACCACTGAATATTTACAGTAAATTAACTCTGTCTTCCCTACCTTGTTATAACATATTAATGAGTACCTAAAATTATTTTCTCTTTTCTGAAATGCCAAAGCAATTCTTATAACCTGGGCTACCTTCTGATCTCCCATATTCTGGAGCAAACTGGAGCCATTCCATATTTATACCAGCACAAATGAAATTGCATTTTGATGCTTGTTTATATATGAGCACAGACAGAGAAAAGAATATCTGCCAGCAGGAATATATATATATATATAGGAAATGTATATGAAGCATATCTGCATTTAATTCCCACACACCAATGCATTCACATGGCTAACACACATTGGATTTGTTAATATATACATGCACTTTTCTATGATTGTTTTATGTGTAGTTACCATCCTGACAGTGAACTACACAGAAGAACCTAAAAAGTATATTCTACTTTTCAATTTCAGGCCACATATCTTGAAATTTTGGACTGGCCCTTTCCAAAGGATGGGCTGATGCTTAGGAACTCTTCCCTTGGATGCCTTACCCCACAAACGGCCTAACACTGTCACGACAAAGGCTGTTTTCTCAAGCCTTCGCTGAATTATTCCAGAAGATTAAAATATACACGTATATATTTATGCCGACAAGAAGGAGGGAAAGTGCAACTTCTAGTCAGAGCCTAAATTTCCTGCCTCCGAAGCCCAGCTGGAGAGCAGGAGTTATAACAGAAAACAGCAGCACAATTAGCTGGAGTTCTGTAGCTGTCTGCAGCAGACTGCTTGCTCCTGTCTCTCTATAGGTGGTCTCCCAGTTCATCAGTTCATAAATAAGTAATTTGAAATGTGTTCCTGGGGGAAATTTTCCTCCTTCTCTCCTGAACAGACTGTACTCATCAGTTTTCCTGTTCTCCAGGTACCTGGCGTTCTCATTTATAATGGCCAGAGGAACTATGCTGTTCTAATTCTTGCTTCATTACATTTCCTAATGCTTGTTTTCAGCAGCTTCACAACTCCACATTTCTTTATATATTGATAAAAAAAACTCTTTGCATATATTATTTATTGGCACTTTCATGTTAGCTTTACTGCTGATTTAAATGGAATATTTTTACATACAAAGTAAGACTGTGAAGTTGGTTTCAGGTCTGAGGTTTAGATATTTTGATTTAAATTATGTGGAGGAAAAAAACAATCAGCAAGAGAAATCATTGTCACTGGCCATTCTCCTCCCCTCCTTATCACGCAGTATCCAGACAGATAGTTAGCACATACCAGTGCTTTAGCAGAAAGGAACATTTTGTACTTTAGAGCCAAACACAGAGGCCAGATCAAAAGCTTATGGAGCCAGTTCATAAAGGTCTTTAGGTAGTCAAGGATGCAGCAGGATGTACAAAAACAACTTGGCAAGTAAGTAAGTGCTTAATCCTAAATCAACAGCACAGGAAATCAGGCACCTAATTTACTTAACCTTTTTTAAAATACCTATAAGTACTTATTAGTAGGGCTCTATGTTCCCTAAAAAAAAACCAGCTGCATTGGCACATCAGAAAAAAGCATGACCAAACTGCTGGCTGAAGGGATAACGACGTTAATCTAAGCGCTCATGTAAAAATAAGCGGTCTGAACCCAGGACATGTGGTTGCAAAAGGCCAGGTTAAATATTTTGAAGTTTTGTTGAATAGACTAATTATGTAGCAATTCTGACCCTCAGCACGGCTCGCAGCGGACAGGCACCAGCCTGCAGCGGTCACATCCCATCCCACACAGGGTTGTGCTGACGCCTGCCATGACCACACACAGCCATGCTGAACCCACGGTGCTCTGGAGGAGCAAGTTGTGACGCTGCCAGTGCAAAACGTGGGGAGTGGATGTCAACACCAGCACAGGAGCCAAAATTGCCTCCTGTAGATAGACTCCTTGGGATTTCTGAGCTTCTTGTCACCTTCAGAGTAGTGAAGACCAAGACTTCAAGACTCAGTTGCCCACAATAGATGTGGATTTGGCTTGCTGACCCAGGAGGGCCTGTTCCTCCATGCTCCCATGAAACCATCCCTCCAGATCTTCAACAGCGGCCTGTGAATGCCTCAACACCACTCACTTGTGTGCATGTTACTTTAAGGAGTCAGGGTTTCACTCCTCCATGGAACAAAAGGGAAATGTTGCAACCTTGAAAGCAGCAGTGAGATGGAATTGCTGCTCCCCGGGAAGTCCAGATTAGGTACCAATAGACCCTGAAGTGGAATTAGGGATACGAGCCAAGAGTGCGTCTTTATATTGCCTGGAATTACAGCAATTTTATATTGCTCTTGTTGGACTTAATCAAAGGCACCCATTGGCTTCAATGGATGATCGATCAGGCTTTGCTTTTTGCCATATTACACTAATCAATGGCTCTAATATATTACATGGAACAGTTCACCAAATGACAGATTTAGAAGCATCTATCTTTTCCCTTAAGAAATTACCCTGAAAATACCTAATGAAGAAGCACTTATTATTGCTTCTAGCTAGGGCCAAATGTTGCTCTTAATTAAATCAGTGGAATTCAGAATCGTGCCGTTGAGTTCAATAATTGGCTTGTGAACGCCAGTGATAATTTTGATTTTCCTATATTTCAGAAGCAGCTGGAAACTTTCACTGCAAAGATTTATTTTATATAACGGAACACTTATACTCAGCTTACCATTTTCTTTTAGTTCCTTGAAAGGTCTATATAAATTAAATATATTGCTGGTCGGTTGGTTGGTTGCTGGTCAGATTATTTTTAAAGCAAAATGAAAAATATTTTAATTTTTAAAAATAGAAAGGCTGCTCTGTAAACTGAACTGAGCAACCCTAAATAGCAAATCAGTATTTTTCTCTGATAAAGAGCATCACCATGTAGTTAGGCAAGCAGAAATTGAGTCCAGACCTTTTTCTGGTCTATTAGAAAAAAAATCATATCACAATCAATGTAGCATTGTTAAGCTCAGGTCTTCAGGCACCATGAATAAGGTCCTCAAAACTGATGAACTCCACTTAAAAAAATAGAACTAAAAATATTTAGAATGCTTTTATGCTTTTATTTAAGGTTGCACAAGGATTAACCATAGTTCTTCCCCATGCTAGCATATTTTCTGCTCTTACACAAACGCAAGTATTTATATGGTGCCTGGAGCTGGAGCTTTAAGAAATATATTAATTACTTTGACAGCCATGATCATAAATGATATAAAAATAATAATAATTAAAGAAAAAAAAAAGGAATTGATGGTAATGGTTATTTTCCAAAAGCTACTAAAATTATTTGGGGAGAGGTGAAGGAGGAACACTTTGTAAACCTTCTGAAGAAACATCATGATTACAACAATCTTTTCATCTGGGATTTTTCTTGGGGGAAGGGAATTTTGTCAACCAACTGATAGTGAATTTCAACAGTAGCCTTAATTATTTGCTGGTTACCTGCATAGCTTAGCAGTCACAGCTGGGGCTAGATTATTCAAAAGAGCTCCTCTCCCATTTTAGCACTTGCAGTGAAGTACATACTATTGGATTCTGCTTAAACTTAAAAAAAAATATATTATTCTTAATGCTTACAGGAAAAAAAGAAATGATTTTTTTTTTTTTTTAAAGGCTGAACTAGCAAAGAAAACAAACTTAGAGAAAAGACTGGAAAGAAATGTTTTTAGCACACTGCTTGCAAAATGAAATCAAAACACATTTCAGAGCCTTTCCTTGAAAGGGATGGGGTGGGAGGAGGGGGAGAGCAGGAGGCATAGTCTCCAGCAAAGCACGGATGCTTTATTCAGCATCAGGCAGGATTCCCTGGGAGTGCAGGTCCCTGCTGCACATCTCACTTGGGCAACTTGTTTTTGAGTTTCAGGTGTTCCCAAATGCCAGCAGCAAAATGTGTGCAGGTGGGGACTTTGGCAGAGGGAAACGGAGAGGGGCAGAGGGAGCAGTGCAAGCCTGGCACCTGACAAATCCCACAAATAGCTGGGCACGGGGGATTTGCTTGAAGCATCCCTCCTTGTGCCGGCCATGTCCTCATGCTGGTGGCAGCCCCAAGCAGCCATGCAGCTAGCTGTGTCCCCTTGCACGATATCCCAAGCACGGGAGACACTGAACAGGTTTCTCTGCTCCAGGAGAGCCTTATCTAAAGTCCTCCTCAAAAGAGGAAATGAGTCTATTTGCATTTTCCTACTGAAGCATGGAGGAATACTTCTCGTTACATTATACTGTATGCTCAGGTTTGCCCCAGGCCTGCTTGTGGGCTCGAAGAGCTCTGAAAACACCTGTATCCTTCCCATTTAAATGCACACTTCAGACAAATCTTTTTGGAGGCTTTCAAAAGAGATAGACTAATATTTTTCCGTGCTCACATGCATTTTCTCTATGAGATTGCTGAAGACAGAAATTAACCACTTAATTCCCATATCTTCCCTTTCCTTGGATCACTCTTTCATCTGTAAATGCTTCCCTTTAGGCTTGACTTTGGCTCAATGTCTTTCTCCGTAGGGAAAAAACAAACAAACAAACAAACAAAAAATGTTTGGAAATGCACCATAACTCAAGCATCTGTCATATACCTGAATGGAAGATTCACGGGGACATTTCTGTTGGGAAAGCCTTGGCATGTTGCTTATTAGAAAATTCAAAATCCATTAAGCCATCCCCCCCTATGGATTTATTCTCTCTGTTGAAAACATCCTGAAAATTTATTACAGCCAGGAAAGCTACTACTTCAAAAATGGTTCAAGGCAGCTTGCCTTTGTGTGGGGCTCTTCCCTGCTGCAAAGGCTGGACCTGTCACTGGGCCTGGATTAAGGCAAAGATCCCTACATGAATGCATGTGCCTCTGTCCCAGGCTGGGTGGAAGAGCAGCCCTTATTTCTATAACTAATTGCACACACACATAATTCTGTCTGGATGAGAGCAAACCCGGCAGAAACACTTTAAAGGACCTGAGCTTAAAGATTAGTAACCGCATTAGTAAAAGTTGCCTGTGGAAAAAGCTGGGTGCTCTCCCCACAGCACAGCAAGCGGAGTTCCCTGCTCAGAGAGTTGTATTGCCTCTGTCTGAGCATGGGAGACTCCCTTGCTCCTCCGTGACTCAGTTTCCTGATCTTGTAAAAATGTGAAGCTTAACCCTCTAAGACAAAAGCAGCATTGCTCAACTATGATGCACAGACACTACGGGGAGTATTGTTGTTTATATGTTTGGACTTAATTGCGTGGTGTGTGTACAGGGTCGTGCATATGCACATGTGGTTACCTTGGTGACAGCTTTATTCTGATATGAAGTTGCCATAAGAAGACACCATTGGGGATTGACAGGAATAAGGCCAAGAGACAAATGAGTTCCCATCAGTATCAGCTAGTGATAGCCCGATGCCAAGTTATATAACAGGGGTGAAAAGTCAGTGTTCCTTTCCCGTGTCTGTTTGGTGGAACACAAATGTCCCAAAGCCTTCCCTCTCCCACTCTATTTTAAAGCAGTTTCATTAAGGATGTAGTGAGGATTTTTCCAATGTATTCAGTAATTTCCCACTCTTTCTCCTAAACGATGATTTCATGTGTAACTGGCAGGAGATGAAATTTCGACAGATTGAATCTCTCTCTCTCTCCTCTGCGCGCGCATACACACACATTCCTTCAGTCCCCAGATAGAAACTGTAATTCCCCTATATAAAAATGGAGGAAAAACATTTTTTTTCCTCCTTTTCAAATGTATAACATAGTTGTGAAGGCTAATTATAAAATAATGTTTATACCTTGGAGACCAAGACGGGAGGTTACGAAAATGCTTTAAAAGTCCCAGTGCAGCAATAGAAGAATTTCATTAACTGAAACAAAGCAGAGCTGGTGAAAGTTTGAAAAACAACGTATGCAAAACATTTAAAAAAAATCCAAATCTATTTACTGGTCTGGTACATATCAAACTTTCAAGGTTCACATGATTCCTCCACATTCCTAAGTGAAAAATGCAATTAAAAGGTTCGTATTTGTTCCTAAAATCTTGGCTTTGAAATGCACAATGGGTTTTTCCTTCCAAGCCACGAGGCAGCGTGGGGCTGACTGCTTCCCAAAGAGATTTAGATGATCACATCCCACCCAGCACCACGCAGGATAAGGCTCTGTGTAACCAGACGGCAGCAGCAGCTCCTCTCGGAGATAATGTGCTAACACAGGCTCAGGGTACACGCACTGCAGAGCCAATCCTATCCCCTGCATATAACAAGTTTGCCCTGTGTGATTGTCTGACAGACCTGGCGACAAGGAGATGAACCCTGACAGATGTAGTCTTTATCACGGAGTAAAATAGGCTCACAGCAGTGTCCCGCCAACATGAATGTCACATTTTATGAATTGCCGTATTGCATGCTGCAGTGAGCACTGCCTGCCTGGGCTTTAGGCAGGCACTAACAGCGCAGCTCTCCCCCCGCACAGCCTCAGCTCGCTGCCTGTGTCCTCCAAAAGTAGCAAAGAAGAGCAGAACCAGCAGCAGCTTCTTCGCCACAAACTCATCACCCTTAAAGTTCAGAAAGAATGTGAATATAATACAAAAAAAGAGAGGAGTGAGATTGTGCCAGGACGCCTAACAGGGGTAACGCAAGTGGCCCTGGCCCTGTGCATGGAGCACGGAACAGGAACTGTGTTCCCAGCTCCGAGCCGCCAATCAGACCAGCACCCAGGCTCAGCACGGACCCCAAGATGCACCTCCGTCCTGCAGAGGGCCATGCTGATAGTGCCAACTCCAGCAGCCGCATGGGCTGGAATGCAACTCCGGTTACAGAAAATGTAACACAATCAGTTGTGCTGACTCAGCTCCAACGGGCACTGCTCCATCATGTCTGTGACATCTGTATGCGGGATCAAGCCACCAGGGAGGAGGACGGCAATGTTACAGGGAGGAACGGTGCTAACCCACCCTCCCCATCCCTTTAGAGGCTTCTTCAGTAGGAAAAAGCCATCGTGCAAGTCAGTGTCTAACTCAGTCAAGCCAAAGCTGTAAATGCAGTATGAGCAGAGGCTAAATCAACCAGGAAAGAGGAGGTTGTTAAGGTTCATTCAAACTAGGTGAGCATCATTGTGCTGTCAAATGAGGCAAAAATCTCAGCAGGGTGGAAAGCCTGGGTTTGTGTACATTTCCACACAAACAATTCAGATGTGTTATGTTTGAAGTGGAAATAATAGTCTAGGAAAGATCTGAAAAATTAACAATGGTTATATACCTTAAGGGCAGAAAGAAGGAACTCAGCCTGCGGTCTCCTGGGGCTGGAGCCACCAGTTTGTCCTGCATCCCCACAGTGTCCCAGCCCTCTTGTCACCCCCCGGCATGACCAGGCACCAAGCACCAGCATGGCTCACGTCACTGCACTACAAATCGTGCAAAATCCTTCTGCCCAGCTCTGTGCAAACGCCCTGCTGGCTCCTCGCATCCCAGACCTGAGCACTCTCACAGATACATCCAGGCCTGGGCAATATTAATCGGAAATCACTGGGAAATGGCCAGGATGTAGGCAAGGGAATCATCTCTAGAAGCACCTGGTGGATGCCTGATAGGCTAGATGGAGAGATATAAAACACATCTGCTACTGAAGCTTCAGATGTTATTCTTCTTTTTTTCTTCTTCTTCTTTGTAATTGTCATTTCTGGAAATGTACTTTTCCACATGAGATCAGCACTTCTTGAGGTCAGTGGGAAAACTGCCAGGTTTGAAACAAGGTAAGATCCTGACCTCTGGAACAACAGGGAGCTCTTCCTTTCCTCTTGTATGACTGCACAACACCACCTCTCTGTGCATTTATTCCTAGCCAGATCATTCCTAGTAAGACAGTTCTGAGTTTGGGGGGACCTGACACTACTATTCATTTTGAGGTGTCTGCCCTTTGCAGATAAACTTTGAGCTTTCCTGAGAGGTGTTTTTTTTTTTTTTTTTTTTTTTTTTTTTTAAATTACCCTTTTTGCCTTAAAGAGAGGAAGACCCCAATCCTTGAGATCACAAGACTCAGGCTGCAGCAGCTTGTGTTGCAGGGGAGTTGTGCTTAATGCCCTGCACTATCACAGTCTTCCTACTTGCCCACGAACCTCTCAGCTCCCCATCTGTAAAACAGGGAAAACAGCACTTTCTTAAGTCCCAGGAGAGCTATGAAGGTGAAAAGCACTGAAGACCGCATGGCATTCAGATGCTTTGCAGCTGGAGTATCGCAGATAGTTACGGCGTGGTACTATAAATGCCATGATATATGTGTGTATACACACATACACACTTTAAAAGTGTTCGAGAGCATAAATCCAGCTTGAAATCTTGCCCTTGCCTTTAATGTCTCTGACTACTGATTCCACCTAAAAATAAGTATTCATAAAAGATGTCAGATCCCAAGCCAAGCCAGTGTAAAAGTATTTAACTTCTTGCATATCAGAGAGTTCGTTTTATTTTGGCTCACAAAGGACAGCCTTTTTCACAAATATATCAAACCGCTTCCTCCTGCTAATCACAAGGGGCAGGTCGACCCGTTGAAGGAGCACGACGTACATCCAAGGGAGAAGCGCAGCTGTTTAATGAAACCCAACTAGCAAAGCTTCAAAAACTCTGCCATAACAGTGGCTCTGATTTTTCTGTTGAGACTTGAATGGGACAAAATCACGTTCTTAATCTAAATGTAGTTCTACTTGTGGCAAAACTTTTGCACACAGAAAGCAGGTTGCATATTTTCAAAAGCACACTTTTTTTTTGTACTTTTTTTCTGAAAATTGAATAGGATTTCACAGAGCTTGTTAAATATTTATCTGATTTTTTGTTGTTGTTGTTTTTTTTTTTATGAGGAAATTCAAAATTTGTTAGGGAAGGATTTTTCCTGAGTTTCAATTAATCTCTTTCTACTTGCAAAGTAGAAAACAAGCACTTTGCAAAGATCAGCCCAAAAGCTCAAGACAACAGAAGTTCATAGAAAGATACCAGCACTTTGTGCTCTTAGCATCTGACAAAAAAAAAGAAACAAAAACTCTGGGGATAATAAAATGTAAAGCAAATTGAAAAAATGTTGTTAGAAACAGAACTTTCCCAATCCTACTAAAAGAATTATTTAGTTCTTCAAGGTTTTTATACTTTATCTGGTATCGTTTGAGCAACCATTTGAGTCTACGTGTATTTTATTGAGGCCACTTCACCTTTAGCAAGCCTTGTTTTGCTCTCTGTTGCTGAACAGAGCGTATAGACCCTAACAGTGATAGCACCATGGAGTCTTACAGCCCAGAACTTTATTGAAAATGAAGAGAAAAAAAACTGTTTACATTTGAGCATCTTTTTGCAGGATCTGTGTCACACAAATGAGAATCCCCTTCTTGAGAAAACTTGTTTCCTGAGAAAACTTACTTTTCCTTCTTTTTAAGCAGCTTACAGTAGTTTTACATCCAGAAAGCTTCATTAAAACCTTTGGAGCTACTGCTAATTATTTACTCCTGCCTTCATGAGAGCCGAATCAGATCCTCAATTGCCTGTTTTGGTTATATTTGTTAACTTGCTTTGTATTTTTCCCCTCTGCTAGAAAATGGAAAAGCAAAGAGATGCAAAAGAATTGTCCTTTGGAGAACATGGCTCTGGAGTTACAGCTCCTCTGAGGGCTTGCATTTGGGTCCTTTAAAACTTCCCCTATTCTCACAGGCTACTGGAAACATTATTTGCAGGCACGAATAATGCGAACAACAGAATCCACCAACTGCCAGTTATTCCTTCTTTCCCTTCTTTTCACCTTAAGAAAACAAGGTGAAGAAGAAACAAAAAAGACAATAAAAACAATAAAAATCAGAATGAAATAGAGGGTCCTGTAAGAAAAATCTCTTTCTACTCCAATTTGACAGTGCCATTCGTTGGGACCAGACTGGGTCCTAGAGCCTACTGACTCCAGAGGAAAGCTCCTCTCTGAGGAAAATGAGACATTTTTCTGGGAGATATCTAGTGTTTCTTCTGCACAGAGCTGAGCACAGTTTCTGTCATGCTGAGACAGGGGGATCCCTGTAATAGCAGCCTGCTCTGTAACTAACTCGCAGTCCCCTTGCTAATTAAAAGCTTTTGCTTCCGACCCACCCACTGAGCTGCTCCCAGGCTGGCACAAGTGCAAGAGACAGTTTGATTTCACTGTGGATAAAGCAAGTTTATGGGGCTGGGCTTTGTTTGCTAGAAGAAAAGTCATCAGAGGAGAGGATGGATGACTGACAGCCACCAGCGACAGGTTGGGCACCCACTTGCTCTGCCCCCTGCTCCCACCCCCAAGTGCACCCGCACAGCGGGAACTGGCAGCCCAAGGAGTTTCTGCCGCCCTGTGAAATCCCAGACTTGGTTCCTGTCTCACATCCTACCATGGTTATTGCACAACCAGGGCTTGAAGTCTGCCCCATGTCTGATCATTTGCTGATATTTCGTATTTAGTTTAAATCAACATACTGATTGTATCAGCCATAAAGCTTTATGGAGGTTGGTTTATTCCCCCCTTCAAATGGACTGTTCTCCTCTCTGTCATAAAGTTAATTTTATAGCCTTTGTTCATTTTCCTAATCTGCAAATTACATCCTCCTGTACTCTGATTACTTACTATTGGAAAAACAGACCTTCTGTATTTCCCCTCTGCTTCTAGTTTGAATATTCTTTGCATTATCTTGATGACCTTAATCTCTTTTTTTTCCCCCACTGGCCTTTCAAGGAAGCAGCAAACGCATCAGCAACACAAAGTGTGTCAGCCAGAAAAAACAAACTTAGCTTCTGCACTTCTGCTCTGTGCTCAGTCCACTAGACTCCTCTCTCTTTTTCTTCTTTTTTTTTTTTTTTTTTTTTTTTTTTTCCTCCCCTTCTCCTCCAACAGCAAAGACTGTGGGAAGAAATGGAACTGTAGCAGGGAGGATTTGGCGTCCTTGTAGAAATCCTTCATTTCCTATTGGGAAGGAAGGCAGTTTAATGTATTGGGGAAACAAGGCATTCATATGCCAGAAATTGGCCATTGAACAACATTGCAACAAACAAGTCATTTTCTATTTAAAGGTACCTTCATTTTATGTGGCGTGTTCATACACGTGCTCACGTTTCTGCTTCAGATGACCACAACCCAGCAGAGGCACATCCAACACTAGGAATGAAGAGTATCTCATGGGAATTCACCCCTGGGCACCGCCTAATACGTGCCTGTTTCTCAAAAATTAGGCAAAGGCGGGTTTTGGATTGTTTCATGCCCTCATGCTACTTCTGTAGTACCCCTAACATGGATCCTGAGCTCTGAAACAATACGGGCAAGCTTGGAGGAGGAATCCCCAAGGAAAGAAAACTAAAAGATAGGATGCTGCTATATGCAAGGCAAAAAGGGTACGTGTGAAGGAATGAGAGATCTGCCAGCCCACCTGAGCACAAAACAATCAGCCCCTTCCCAAGCCCCAGTTCCTCCTCACTGTGAGATATTCTCTACCTGTGGTTTTCAACCTTGGTCTCATTACACATCCCTAAGAATATGTCAGGACAGGGATGCATGTCTAACTCATTGTAGACTTTTTTTTCTCGATTTCCTTTGAAAGTTCCTGTGAATACCATGGGATTCAACACACCATGTTTTGAATCACAATACCTCATCCACACTCTATATTAAACTTGGATGCTCCTTATATGCTCCAAATTTGGGAAAAGGACATCTTACTGACAAACATGCACGTCTTACTGACAAAACAGCGCAACCTAATTACAGTCCACTCCAGATGGAGCATCTCCCATGATGCTCCAAATATTATAACATTTTCCCTTGATGGAGACACTTGCACCCTCCCTATTGGAATTTACTGGAGCCCTAACTGCCGAGCCTAACCACAGCACCAGCCAGAAGGACGTCCCTGGAGGAGGCCAGGCCCCTCCATAACAGCACTGCAGCCTTCTCCAGAAGCCCTTGGAGTACGCAAGGGCCGGAAACCTTGCACCCATTAGGTGAGAATTTGCCTGTGTTTCCCTGCTGTCTGCTTCCTCCCTCACCCAACTCCTGCTGCAGCCCTTCTGCACCTTTGCTCATCTGTCCTTGGTGCTCCTCCAGCCTGCCCTCAGCCAGCCTCTTCGCCTTCCCCTGGTCTCAGCTCAGCCTCTCTCCCTTGGGCTCATTCCTCTCCGTTTTCTCTACTCCTCTCCATTCTCTCCCCCTCTCCTCTATCCCACTCTTCTCCCATCCTCTCTGCGTTTCCCCTATTCCATTCAGTTTCTTTTCACTTTGGATCCTTCTCCTCAGCAGCCCTGTTTGTTTCTTTCTCCCTCTTTCTGTTCCTCTCTTCCCTGCCTTCTCTCCTCTTTGCTGATGTAATACAGTGGGAACTGCTGCTCACAGTCCTATTTGCCATGCAGACAGTGCGACTGCTCATGTGGCCCTCCCAAACAGCAGCTCTAGCCTGAAAAATAAGACACCAATTAACTCTAGAAGCCAACTTTCTGCTTAAAAACCTTGCATTATTTGACATTAAAGACCGTCAGTTTCTGTCTGCCTGCAAACTGCCTGGTGCCAGGAACATATTTGTAGAAGGACCTATGGAAGGAAGGGCTTGGGGTTTTTTTTCCACCTAGTAAACACAGAGATACGGGGATTGTTTCATTTCAAATGCATGTGCAAATTCTCCAGGGCGCAGCTCGAGGCCAGAGCAGGAATGGGTCTTTATTTGTAAGCTGTTACTCTTGGCAAGTCTGCAAAATGTTTTCCCCCAAATGCATTTTACCCTCATAATTACCGCACGGTGGGTTTATATCAAATCCCTATAACTTCAGCTGTGTGACACAACCTATTGAAACCCAGACAGAATCCGCGGGCACGTTTAGGGTGCTGGGGTGCTGCTGCGGGCTGCGCGGCAGCTGCGGGGCTGCGGGGCCGTTCCTGGGCTGCCAGCGCCATCTAGCCGGCCCTGCGGAGCCCCCGGCTGCCCAAAAGCCTCCCTCGCACCCAAAAGGCCCGTGTTTGACCTTCCTGCACGGTTAAATTGCCAAGCAGAGGGTCCCCAAAAGGCTGAAGCCGGGGCTGGAGCGCATCGCCCCGCTTTGTCCCCCTGGCACTGGCACTGCATCCCCCTGTGCCGTGCCGGACGGGCCATGCGTTGCCCCCTCCGCCCCTCTTCAGCGGCTGTGGCCCTGGCAGAGTCGCTTGATTGCAGAGACAGGTTTCACGCTTGTCTATCTCTCTCTTTTTTTTTTTTTTTTTTTTTTTTTTTTTTTTTTTTCCCCCCCCTTCCCGAGCAGTTACAGGCGCACAGGAGCCACCAGATTGATCGGTGCTGTGGGGCCATCTGGTTCAGTAGCTTGTTGTGACAAATGCCCAGTGCATGCTGCAGAAAAGGGAAGGGCAAGAAATGTCACAGTAGGCATTCATTAGGAGGAAAAAAAAAAAAAAAAAAAACTTGCCTTTGCACAGTGTTTTGGTTGACCACCACTGTCCTGCAGACAAGCTGTGCCTCCTGCGAGGGCAAGGCAAAGAAGTGACTTACAAATTGTTTCAAACACAAGCAGAGCCATCCCCTGCTGCTGACAGCAAGGTTCTTCATTGAGTAGGTGGGTGCTGGACTGGGCCCAATGCAAAGGCAGCTGAGTATGTCCTAATCCTTTTGCAGACAAATGCTGAAGGGGACAGTGCGGGAGGGAGGGAGGATTTAATTGAAAGAAAGCTCTGGTCTCTGCAGGCTGCAGCACCTGGTGAACTCTCAGAAGAGCCACAAAAATTCAGTCAGGTATTTCAGATACTGTATTGCCATTTTATAAAGGCTCACCTCAACAACTAAAGTTACATTTAAAAAGAAAAAACAAGATAGGCATCAACAATTCTTCAGGCAGTGCCGTCCCTTTCACATCCCAGCCCTCCTCTCTGTCCCTCATGCCAAGACAGGAGGTGGTACCTCAGGGATCTGGTTTGTCACAGGTTCCTGTGTGGTTTCAGGAGTGTGGCCCAGGTCACAGCCCACCAACGTGTTGGCTGGTCCCCTCACTGGAGACATCGCAGGAGAATGCCCGAATGCCATGGAGAACAGGGCTCCCATGCACAGATGAGAGCACTCCTCTCCCTGAGCACCACTGCCTTCATGCTGAGGACCATGAGGTGCTTAAGCACTGCAGTGAGAGGGCTGTGGAAGTGCCTGTGACAGATGTGCACATTTGCCCGCTGCCTTTCTTTTCTCCTGACTACAAGGCCTTACACAGTAGTAGAGCGAGTTAGCTGGCCTGACCTCCCCTGTTTCAGGCAGCATTTATCAGTGGGGCCGTTTCCAAGCTGGATGTTTGCCACCAAAGGGAGGTGAAGCTAACATGCTTTCTTGCATCATTCCTCACCTGAAATGAAGGAAACTGGGGCTAAGCTGACGTGGCTGGCACCCTTTCCCAGGGTTGCTAACAGAACACTGAGGTGGAGGTGGTGGGTTCCCTACCTTGTGACTGACTCCTCTGTCTGACTGCACTACAAACCACATCACTAACTGCACATCACAGCCTGGAGAGCCAACAGGACATCTCATCCCTGCTTGTCACACACGAAGCATGCTGTCTCTTACACTTCACTGCTGAAGTCCATGCCGACACAGCCAATAGCTCTGGATGAAAAGCCCTTTGCAAAGTTGATCTTCACCCTTGAAAACTTAAGTTCTTGTAGCAGACTGAAACAATTGTGTTTGTATCACCCCTCACCTCCTTCAGGAGCCCCTATGTCTGCAGGACAAAGTCCCCTGAAGCTCTCACCATCAGCCTTGGAAACAAAACACGCTCTCTGTTTCCTTCCTGAGATGCTTGCTGACCTCTTCTCTCATGTAACATAAAACTTTCACACTTTAACTTTTCTGGGTTTCTTAAAGTAACACTTGGAAACACAAACCAGTCAACACCTCTGGAACCAGGGCGCTTGGCTGAGGCTGTGCTGCTGTTAAGGCTGAGATCCATGGCAGGCACCAGGGGACCAGGAAATGGGGAGTTGGGGTGAATGCAAGTAAGGGCATCCTGCTAGGCAATGCAATCCATGCCTCTGTGGCACTGGCCATTGCTGCATCTCCCAGACACCTTCTAGCCACTGCAGTCAGTGTTTTTACCTCCTCTCTGCTTCTGATTCCTCTCCAACTCTTTTCCCATCCCTTTGTTCATACTTTTTCTCAAGAGAATCTCCAGTAACACCACTGGCATAGCTGCATGTGGCACTTGCTGAGTGAAGAGAGTGTAACTGGAGAAAAGCTTGGCAACTGAGTGTCCTCAGATGTCAAACTTGCTTGCAGGAGAAATGGGACTGTTCCCAGGCTTCAGTGGGCTGTAGTCAAAGTGTCATTGCCACAGAACTAGACCTGCCATGAAAGATTCCTTCACAATTCATATTTAATTCTGAGGGAAACACAAGTGAAAACATCAGCTGCTCTGGATTTCTGCTTCTCAGCATTTCCCAGAATCACATGCCATGGTACTGGTGGCTGTAAGTCTGACAAAGTTCAGTGGGAAGGGATTCCTTTGCACATTGCACAGTGAGTGCTTGTGTTTGAGGGGCAGGTGGAGATGCTCTGGCTCTCCTGGGTTGCTGTGGGGCTTTGTAGCAGGGTCAGGGAGCTGCCATCTGCACACACGCATACAATGTGCACACAAGGAGCTGAACATTGATTCCTGGCAAGTGTTGCATCGCCAGACTCATTTTTGCTTTTTCCATCATCCCATGCAGCCTGAACCCTAGCTCATATCCCAGAACAGCAGCCCTTATCAGCATTTCTTATCATTGCATGAAAGTAGTTTTGTTCTGAAAAGGAACTCTAGAAATGGTATTACTGGGTTCTACATTTATGGTATCTTAATGACTTCCAAGAAGATTGTCTTAGTTCAAACACAAAAGATCGTCATTTTAGTTACAAATTAAACCTGAGATCTGACTTTGTGTTCTTTTTGTTGCCACCAGGAATAAAGACTCTGCAACTGCAGCTCTGCTAATTGTTCTGCCAATTACAACAAATTACTTTGCTTGTATTTATTTACCACTTCACTATCCAAAGTGCACTCAGAGCTATGCAATACACCAATGAAGTCAGCCTTTGCTCTGGGAACTTAGCAGCTTTATTTTGGTGTGCTCAAGAGCTGCTCTATCCACTGAGTCTCTGCTGAACCTGCAAGGAAGGCAAAGGAGGTCAGGGCCTGATCCAGCATCCCCTGGACCAGCATTAATCAAGGCTGGATCTGCCCTCTGACAGGGCAGGCTCTGATTATGAAAAACAACAATTTCTGAGGAAGTGTTGATTTTATAATTTTTTTTTTTTCCTGTAGTCTCATCACTTTAAACAGGCTGAAAATAGAATTATAAGCAACTCCCCTAGCTTGATGAGCTTCTTTCTTTTACTGTAATTACACAAACACTGCTAGGTGAAGTCAGGTGAACGGCAAACAAACCCGGTTAATATAATAATGACACGTGTGATTGTGTGCAATGTGGCAGGCAATTGTACACTAAACAGGAGCATTAGTGGTCACTGCACATGATAACTCACTGTGACACCTCTTATTTTCCCCTGTGTAGAAAGAAAGAAAACACAATAATATACTTCCCCATGGCTCCCTGTATTTTACGAAAAGCTTGTCATCAAAGAACTGTAATTTTCTATTCCATTCTTGACAGACGGTTCTTTTGCATAAAATATTCTCCTGCTCTCTGCCCCTTACTCCCCAGAGCTTGGCTCCCAAAAGATGTTAATCCCCTTTAGAACAACCTCCATAGGAACAAGGCGCTCCAATTCACCTAAAATTCAGGGATATCAAGTCTGACAGCTCCACACGCTGAACTCCTGGTCTAAAATGCCCTCTGCTTTTCAGATTCTCAACAACTAAACTCTCCATTGAGAAATTCTAGTTGTTTGTACATTAGGAAACAATCAGAAGTGGTCAAGTAGAATATCAATATAGATATCTTTCTACTAAAACATACATGTATGTGTATAAAGGCATTGTGTATAAAATGTGTAAAGCCTCACAAACATTTTATCATGTGTAACTACAATACTAAAGCAATCATTCACTCCTTACAGTAAGAACTATTTTAAAAAGTTGCTAGTCTTTTTTATTTTTATATTGGTTGAAATATTTTGCATAAAGTACTCAATTAAAAAAAAATCACCATTTTCAATAAAATAAAATTTGTCATTAAAAATTGTTAACTTAATTAATGCAATCCATTTTCTTTGGCATTCCCTGAGTCTGTTTCTGCTGATAATGTTATTATAGATTTGATCAGAATTATATCTGGGATTATTTTAAAATTTGTTTTCCAAATCCTATATTTTTCTATAAATCGTATTTCAAAAAATATTAAAAAAAATAAAATAAAATAGGAAAGGAAAGGAAAGGAAAGGAAAGGAAAGGAAAGGAAAGGAAAGGAAAGGAAAGGAAAGGAAAGGAAAGGAAAGGAAAGGGAAATCTGAAAAAGAATTCTGGAAAAGCACTGGGGTTTTTTGGAACATATTGCAGACAAATATTTTTTAAAGAGTTGGAGTATAAAATAACTATGAATTCAGTACTGGAAAACAGACAAAATACATCATTTTATATTGTTTTCTTAAAATGACTTCTTTAGTTTTGACCAGCTCTCTGCATTTTTGTATCTGGGGAAGGCATGATTTGTTAGAACTTTTCAGATCATTTGTCATTTCAGATGCTATTGCATTTTACAATACCAAGGCTTAGCTAGATTATAGCAGCTGAGAAAGCACAAACACATTCATACAATATATGTGTTTATTTTAGTGCACATTATAGGTGTGCATATAGAAGAACATTCCATGGAAAATGTATTCTTGTAATATACAACTATATAATCTACTATATATAAAATAATGCTTACTCATAGATAATTGCATACAGGAATGATAGAGGCAAAAACCTTCATCTCTGTGCAATTTTGTTAGCGAAGGCTTTGCAAATGAAAGTTCAATATAGCCACCCAGGCTGAAGCACAGCACACATCGGAGCTGCACAATTCTTATCTCACTGGTGGCTCTCGCAAGGAAGATATGAATGTCTCATTCTTTCATAAGAAGGCTGTGTGGAATTGAGGATTGTATGGTTCTGGGGAGACTTACTGTATAATATCAGAAATTGCTAGACATTTGAAGACAGAAATGTCTTTCTCCTTTGAGTATTGCATCCTAAGTGCCAGCCAGAAATGATTTATACATGCTCATCCTTATTATGGACTACACATAATAAGGGCATGATAGAAATCGTATCTGCATAGATTCAGGCAGTTCCAAGAGATCTGCTGCCAGTTTTGTTTGACAAGACACTCAATCAAGTGAAAAGGTTCAAAATATTTCAGGATGAACCTTCTACATTTTTAAGGCCCAATATTTGTATCCCCATAACAGAAAACCTAAAAGAGAGCAACATTAGTCTACATGCACCCAAAGTTTCATTTTCCAAAGAGAAAAATATTTTGAACTTGGCTGCCAGCATTTTAAAATAAACATTTTATTCATTTCATCATTTCAATATGATCCAACACATTCCTGTTTCTTTTTTTCTTCCTTGGAAGAATGTGAAATGGGATAATAAATACTGCCCTGGAAAAAGGATCTCAGAACATATTTTATGCATTATTTTATTAATTGGGCAGAGGGTGTTCCGTTGTACTGCGTAAAGCCTCCGTAGCTCTCTACAAATACTACCTGATCTTTGAAATGCAGGTCATTTTCCAAAGAAGCAGATGAATAAAGAACAGAGCACTTGAGAGAATTTTCTACAAAGAGAAATTATAGTGATGGGAATTGACATTCCTTAGAGCACATCACATTTTCCATGGAATGTTCCATTGCTCCCATCGAGGCCCAGTTCCTCCAAACTTGAGCACTCCCATTCCAGTCAGTAAAACTACTCACATGAGCAATGCTTCACAGGCTTCTCGTGAACAAAACAGGAGGGCAGTTCTTGTCCTAAGAAAGACAAAAGCAACTCAGCGTGAGAGCTCGGCTTTGCTGTCTCTCATAGAGTTAAACCTCCCCCTGGCAGCTCCCCCATGTCTTGAAAATCTGCGGACACAAATCACTAAGCTGACCACGGAAAAGGTCTCGATCTCGATCCAAGACAAGTCTGTGTGGCACAGACTGCCTCGTGTGCAGGCCAAGAGGCTGCACCGTTGCAAAGTGCTGGAAGCAAAATGTTTGCTCCTCCAGCACTTACTGCACCGACAGCTTGATAAAATGGTGCAGGGCCTAATGTTCAAACAGAGGGAGAAAAAAATTAAAAATGTAATAATAAAGTTAAATGTAACTGTTTTAAAGTATAATTCTTTGGAGAGCTCAGTTTTATGTTGGGCCAGCATTTGAAGTAGCACTAGTCATTATTAACGGGAAGCACAGATAGAGGAGATTTAAATCACTAAAGTAATAAAATCTGAACGAGGGCTAGCACCTTGAAAGGCTCTTGGAGAGAAGATTGCATACAAATGCAATTAAAACGATGCTTATAAAATACTAAGATGTTAATTGGGTTTAGTCCCAGAAGCCCCAGCAGTACAGTATGTCAGAAGTTAGCTGGTTTGAAGTTTAAAAAGAGTGGTTTAATTTGTACACCTTGTCCTAATTACGAAGCTTTCTGCAGCCTGTGTATCGGCATGGTTTATTGTAGCTTAGAGCTTTGTAAAACAAACACACACCAGTTAATTGGGTTATTGCAATGGAAAATTGGGCTGCAGAACTGAAACCTTCCTTGCTCGTGTTTTTTTACAGCTTGTAATGAACGCTCCAGCAATGTCAGGATAGACTGATTTGTAAGGTGTGCAGTTTACAACTTGGTTACACCGCTGCTCCGAAAAATAGGTGATACAGTGAAAACAAAGACTAGCACGATATAATGTTGCTGAGCTGGTGGGTTGAAGCCCCAGCTGGCTTATTTATATCTTTCAATCCCCCCAAATACTCCAGCAGGTCTGAACTCTGCATTCCCACATTTGGGAAAGGACCGTAATAAGCAGGGAGAGAATACCCTGGTTGTTCGAGGAGCCCGTGGAGGCTGCGAGCACCTGCTGGGGGTCCTGTGAGGTCGTGTGTTTTTTCTCATAATCAGTAAATAAATGCTTAGAATAAGAACAGAGTAATACAAAGAAAGGGGCAGAGTGGGAGACATTACTACTCAAGCGCTGCTCAGGACTACTCTTCTTGGAGTTCATTTGTGCCACTCAGCTGATACTCATTTCTTTGTATGAAGGAACACTTGCAAAAGCAAACCTATCCTCTCCCCTCCTGTCTCGCTTCAGACTTCATGGAATTAGGGTTCTCAGAGCACACTCTGGGAAAGTCCCCATCTAGGTCATGAAACCTCTCATATTTGGCTTGTTATTTATTGTGAAAGAGGCCCTGAGCCTGGCAACCCTCACACCAGAACTACAGCAAATCAAAACTAGCTTTGCAGAGGTCAGTGGATTCATCCTACTGGGAAGCAGGAGAGGAGACCAAGGTCCCTGATGTAAGCTCAGCAGTGAGCACACAGCATGACCCTCACCTCCCCCTCCCTGCACTGGCTCTGCCTTTCAGGGATACATCCCAAGTACCAGCTTGGAGCCCCCAAATGCTGCAGACGATGATGTGACAAGTTGGCATGACTCTGATAAGGTCCTCAAGTGTGGGAGCTTCCTCCAGAAAAGGTATTTTCTGCTCTGCCTCCCTAGGACAGTACATTTTATTAGCCACTTTGGGATGGCTTTCTACAGAGGAGAGTTGCTCGGCGTACATGGAGCTGTGCATTGCAGCACAAGCCAGGACATAACAGAGGTAACACAACATGTGACCAGTGCTACAGTCAGCAGCCCAGAGAACGTAGGAAGGAACGTCCCTTTGCACACCCGTATTTCATTTGGATGTATGATTTACGTGATTACGGGCACAGCCAGCCAGTTAGGCACTAACAGACCACCTTAATTAGTCTTCAGATAGAAAATAAGCTGCTGAGAGTGAGGAATGATTGTGCAATGAGAAATTGTAACTTGTTGCATTTCAGATGTCATGGTTAGCATCAAAAGATCATACACCAATCTATGTCGACAGATCACAGTCTAACCTTCTGCAGTCTTGATATACATCAGATAACTTAGGAATGCATAACAGTATGCACCTATGCAGATGAAGCTCTTAAATTCACAAATATGGGAATTTTATATTATTTCTGTATTGTTCCCACTGATTATATTTGATGGAAAATGCATGATAAGAGGATCAATATGATCACCAGTGATTCCAGATGTTTGGGTCACCCCTATCCACCTGCCCCAGTGAACAGCCTGTCCACACACCTAAATATCACTTCCCTTAAAGGTTTACAAAGTCCTGCATTTTCCAGTCATGAGTAGTTGCCACCCCAATTGCTGCATTTACATGCTATTTAAGATACATCAGGGCATAATCTCACCTCATTGAGGAGGGGATTTACATACATAGTTGCCATTAGCATTTATAGGCAATACTCATATAACTCACAGCCCAACACAGAGTGAACATATAATTATCATAACCATTGCCACATTGCACGAGGCTTGGGCCATTCTGAGGCATAGGTCTAATTAGCTCTAAGCTGCAGAAGATTTGCTGTAGTAGTTTCCTTTTGACTTACTGCTCAGTGCTTGGTCTGAATATTCAAATGTCTTGTTTCATTTGCAAGTAACTCCTTCATGGCCCACTTTGTCATGTCAAAACTCCCCTATCTTAGTGATTTTTTGTAAAGGTGTTCCCAAGAGCATTAAGGTATGTTTTTAGCCTGTTCCGTTGATCATTCTGTTCTTGCTTCATTGTTTATAAATGCAGAAGTCCAATTCTGCACTAGTAACACTTTTATTTTTTATTTACCAGGATTTGCCAGCAGTGAGGTTATATAACACTAAAAGGAATCTTACATGCACTATTTCCAAATAAATGCTTTTTGTATGTGCTGAATTCACTTCAAAAGTTGTAGTCTTTGCAAAAGTGGTAACTCAAGTCCGTACCATGTACATCTGCCAGCTTTCATTGGGTGCAATTGGCAATAGCATATTTAGTTCCCAGACTCTTTTTGTACTTCAGGAGCTTACCTAAGTTGGGAATAGTCACACTTGGTTTCCTGTGCAGGCAAAGAGACAGATGCACCACCAGGAGATAATTAAGATTTTAGGCAGACTCAGTGAAGCTCAAGGGGGTCTTATTTACTGAGATGAGAAATTTATCCAGCCTTGTCTTAAGAACCTAGCTGATGTACCTAGAATCCCCTTTATGGAGTATTGATTTTAGGATGCTAGATCCGTAACAGTCCAAAGGTAAAAGGCCATGTCTGTAGGAGCACATATAACAGAATAATTTCTTTTAAAGTATCACTGAGAGACGAGTGCAAGTCTCAAGGTCCTTCTTTCACTCTCTACAAAATAAAGAGTTTTACTGGCAATAAGGTGAATAAGAAATAATGAGCAAGATCTTCAAGGCTTGGTCCTTCCTTTACTAAGAGCCACTATGGAACTGCCTGTATTCACTGGCTCAGCTCAAGTGTGCTGCACATTATGATGAGTGTTCCCAGGGCCACTTGAACTCTGAAGTGCTTCTCCAACCACAAATACATTCAGCCACTCAAGAGCCTGCAAACAAGGTAAACTCCCGTGTTGGATGTGGGGGGTCTTTGCACTCCTAAGGGTGACTCTTTGCATAGCAGATGAATTGGTCATAAGGAAAGCCCCTGCCAAAAGGGAGATCCCACTCCAGCCTTTATCTACAGCCTCTTCCTCTCCCCTCTGTGATGCATCTATTCATCACACAGTCAGAGGGCAGCCCAGGCAGCTGCTGGAATTGCAAAATGAAGTTTTCCACTGGAGCAGTGGCTTGAGTTAACTCATCCCACAGAGAGACAATTTCCAGTTCTGGTCCAAAAGGGAATTTTTACTTCTATGTTTTGGGTGCAGCTCTTCATCAGAGCTGTTCAGTGCAACATGAAGACTCACCCAAATGTTGCCATTGTTGGAGTAGAAAAAAGGAAGATGGAGGTGCTAAGGATGAGATAATCTGTATGTGCATGCATATTGTTCTCTACACATGGAACATGATTATTTTACTAAAAACAAGAATCCTCAAAGAGCAGTTCTCACAGTTGAACCCAAGAAAATGAAGGATGCCCCATGATCTCCTATATTTAGCCCTCCAAGGCCCAGCCAAGTCATTAGCCACAGCTTCACCCACCAGCAACCCAGATGAGTGACTGTGCCCTTGTTGAGGAAAATCCTAGGAAATTTCTTATTCATAACATCTCTGATGGTGAAGAACCAAAGACTGAAAAAAACACATCTGACCAGTGGTGTTTGATTTATTTTTGTCATTCATCAGTGTGCAGCAACATATTTTGCTTCTTCCATCTCCAGCTTTTGGATGGAGCCATGTGAAAAGCCACATCAAATCTGAATTTAGGAATGAACTAGCTCCTGAAAGCCTCATCTGATGGGCATGCAGTCATTCCATGAAAAAGAGATAACTTCCAACAAAAGTGATCTCAATTTTTTTTCACAAAACTGTTATGACAAATAAATTCCATAGTTGGAGGGAATGTGGTAAGGGAGGGTTGAACAGAAAATTCTTGCCTAGCAGTTCTTTAAGCTGCCCTCTCTAATGCACACACTGAGAATATAGAATAGGATGAGGGGTAATGGGTATTATCTGGAAGAGGAGAGATTTAGGCTGGATATTAGGAAGATTCTTTATTGTGAGGGTGGTGAGACACTGGAACAAGTTGCCAGAGAGACTGTGGATGCCCCCTCCCTGGGGCTCTGAGCAACCTGGTCTAGTGGGAGGTGTCCCTGCCCATGGCAGGGGGGTTGGAACTAGATGATCTTTAAGGCCCCTTCCAACCCAAACCATTCTGTGATTCTATAAGTAGGGAAGCTGAATCATGCCTCCAGGGCCAGGACCCATCTCTGGAGAGAAAGGAAAAAATCACCATCTCTCTTTTCTTCTTGGGAGTGTTGTCAGGCTCCGCTGCATGAGCAATATGACTACCTAATCTGAACTCAGAAAAATCCCCCTGCACTGGCACCAGTGCCATTTCCATCGACATCTGACTCCTTCAGAAAGGCATCACAAGCCTGCTTTGTTCCTCTCGCTGCTCTGGAAGAAGGAGATAAGTGACACACTCCAACTTGCCGAGGGCTTTGGGAAAGTCATCTTGCTGGGGGAACTGTAGGGGAGGTCTCCCTGGGAATAGTGGTTCATATTTAACCTCCCCTAGATCATGTCAATGTGAGTCTGGAGAGAACAGGTCTTTCATTTTTCTTCCTCAGTAAGCTACCATATGTACCTCATCCCCCACTTAGGCTATGAGATTGATGGCTAAATTGCTTAACCCTGGTGTTTTTAATTAATTAGGTCTACTTCTTAGAAGGTTTAATACAGTAGTTTAATTTAGACTTTGCTCAGTGCATGATATAAAATCCAGATTTATTACTATTTTTTATCAATTTTTATTTTTATATGACTCAGTCACTCATATAAAAAGACTACTGTATGTTATAGACTTTAAAAAGTGATTCCCTGTAGGTACTGTAAAGTATAGGGTCTATTATATGACAGTAGTGTGTTTATTGCTAAGTTTTGGTGCATTGTTCGGGAATTCATGGAAAGATGACATATAGAAAGGATATTTTATCCTGTGAAATTGTAAGGTAAAGTACATAGTCTTTTTAAATATCATCTTACAATGCTTTTACATAATACTGAAGTGTATGAGATAACCACTGCTCTAGGAAACTCAACACAAAAAGAAAATCACTTTGAATCTTTAAAGGATAAAAAAGGCACAACAATTTGTTGATAGCTCTTTCATAAAAGACCTGCAGAGCTGTAATCTGGTGAAATCCACTGCTACTCTTGGTTAATGAGCAATTCGTTAGTTAACAGATGTTGTTATTAACATGAGAGGTACCTGGTTTATAACAGCAATACTTAATCATCGTGTGGGGTGGCATGAGAGCCAGTGCAGTGGCATAGGGGCAACAGTAAGTGCTGCCATGTGGGAACACCAGGTGACAGGGTCACATATCAATTCTGGTGCAAGCATTTGTGCTCTGATTTGGGGGATTCTGGTTGCATTCTGCAAAATTCCAGCAAAAGTGACTTTTGAAGAATCTGATATATTCTGTCATGTAGGTTTGGTCACAAGCACATAACAAGTGTAAGATCTTGATGTACTGAGGTGACTCCAGGCAGCAGACAAACTGGTGTGACCACTGTTTCTATAATGTGACACTGTCAGAGACTTCCAGAAAGTTTTTGTATGTTTCTTTTTCATGGAGCACTCACTTTCCACAGCCTGGTTTTCCAAGAACTGCTTTTTGCTGAGAGCCGTGCAACTCCCTTTACATCTGCTGTGCAAAGGGAGGAACCCGCTCATGGGCAGGAGCTTCTCTTCCTTAAAGCCTGCGTAATACACATTGCTTGGCCCAGGCCCTGAGCCCAGGCCCAGGTTTAACTCCCAGTATTTCAGCTATTAAACCTATTTCAAGGTAAGAACCCAAAATCTTTATTTTCTTCCTTGAATTTTGGCCCAAGGAGCCTAGGCAGTTTGTTTCTTTTTTGAGGAAAATACACAAGGATATTGCTCTACCATATATATTTTTCCAGAATGCTAAAAAAATACAAGGGCACTTAAGCCTCTTACTAGGGAAAAACAGAAATAGAGGAGAATGAAGACACTGAGGAGCTCATACAAAGTCCCTCCTGTCCAGCTGTAATCTTGCCTACTCAAAGTATGATAACATAAAGTCTCGCAGGGCATGCCACAAGCAAAACCAAGTCCATTAAAACAGCAAAGCAAACAAGGACCTTAAAATGTCATCATGACTTTCCAGACAAAAATTTGGGTGCAGAAAGTCTGAGGTTTTTATGCTATTTTTAAACCCTTCAGGGTGCATTCCCACTCCAAAACACAAGCAGTGACCATACTGCATAGGAAAATAGTGCCTTGACATTGTTCCTGTAAGCCCAGATGTAAAATGCTACCTAGGAAAACCCTAGGAAAGGAAATCAGGGCACTTCATGTCACTGCATTTGACATAATGAAGGTAGCAAATAGGAAGAGAGGATCCAACCCCCTTGCTGCCCTTTATTTCCAGTTCACCAGACGGTTCTCCTTCCTGTAAGTATTATGTCTGACCTGAGCAGACCTTCAGCCAGATAACCTTCATCCTGAGAGCAGTCAGTCCTCTCAGTCACTGCACAAGCTGTGTTAAAAGCAATGGCAGCTTAATGCAAGTTATTGATAAGCTGAAGGCATCAGAGCCCCTGGTACACCCAGCAGCACTTCTGCAGCAGCTGCAGCAGACAAGGAGGACCTGGAGAGGAGCAACTGCTTAGTACCACCATCCTGGATTCCTCAAGAGAAAACAGCATTGCTGCCCAATTGTCAGTCCTTGCACCAAAGGCACTGGATGTTAAGGATGGGAAAGAGCTCCAGATCTTCAGGCAAGCAGCCCAAGAATATCCCCTCTGTAAAGCAAGAAGAGTGGGGACAGAAATGGGGATTTTGTTTCCAACTCTCCCCTAAACAGTGTCAGCTCAAAGCAGGAGTCCAAAAGTGTTTCTCATGTAAGTGCATGCAGGCTAGTTGACAATAAAGGCCCAATCAATAATATGTAGTTCGAAAAAAAAGCTCTTTTAGAAGAAACAAGTGAGGGTTAAAAGGTAAGCTTGCAGCATGGATTCAAATCAACATTTTAACTCAGCTTTACAGATCCCCAGCCCAAAATGAATTCCACACAATAACTAAGCAGTTGCTTTCCAAAGGTGTTAAGCCTGTTTGTGTTTTGTTTGTTTTGGAACGGCCAATAAAACAGCTTTAGGTGATGTCAAACAGTGCTTAAACCCATACAGAGACAGCTGCTCAGATAAACAGACAAACTCCAAACCATGTTCTGTTTTATAAGTCATCAAAAGCTCTTTGCAAATCCACTTGATACATAGCTGTGAGCTAATGTGACTTCCTCACACCTGCCAGACCACTCTGGGCAGGTCAGAAGAAGGCAGTAAGCTTATTAGTTTGAGTTTCTGCTATTACTTCTTTTGCCCTAGGAAAACTATACAACTTTATAACATCTTTCTAAATAGTAAATTCCATATGACACTGGGGTTCCTGAGATCAGATGCAGCCCCTGCTTCTGGCAGTGTGAAACGGTAGCTAAACATAAGCATGAACAAGGGCTAAGAGGGCAACCTAACCTGCCTGAAGACACTTCCCATCATTTTACTTAAGACAATTGTCAGGAAAGTCCCTCACACAATTCTTTCTGTATGTTTTGTCCCTTTCTCTGTTGTTTCCTTTCACCTGTAATTAAAACCTCTGAACTGAATTTTGCCTTTAGCCTTTTATTTTCAGATAAACATACATTGCACTTCTGGTATAGTACAA
>VXAV01005460.1:28810-66053 GCA_013399715.1 Alectura lathami | reverse complement strand
AAAAGACCAGTGTATCCTTTGTCCAAAGTGGTCTCTGTGTTATGACTTATCCAAAGTGTGGATCAGAACTAGTAGGATTCCATAGAGTTACTGAAAACCAACACAGCTACCTCCTTCTGAAATGTTGATGAGCAGATGAAACTTTCAGAGAAGGTGAAAATTAAGGCAGATTGTTTGATGGCAATAATGGTTTCTTCAATGCAGCATGATCATTTTCTTTTTATAAAGAGGACAGAAGGGATAACATGGCCAACACCAATCAAACCATTTACAATGGCCAAAAGAGATGGAGCTGAGGCCTTCAAATACTACAAAGAAGCCAAGTAGGGTAAGGAGAAAGATGACAAGGACTTGGATACAAGTGCAAAATTATTTCCCTTCCATTCAACATAATAATAGACATACAGCTGACCTTGAAACTTCCAAAAGGTGCCCTTGTATTGAGGCCTGGAAACAGTAGAAACAGCAGAGGGCTTCTGATCTCTAGGAACTTCACTCACTCACTGAACTTTTGAGCTGTCATTTCCAATAAACTTGGCTGCAGATGAACCAGAACTTTTTTTTTTTTTTTAGAGGAAAACTATTCATAGTTTGAAAAAAGAATTGTAGGGATTTTTTTCTTTTGTCATTCCATTTGACGTCCAAAAAAACTACAATATCCTTGTGGAGTAGAAAGTGAAATAGATGGAAGAGGAAAAGCGGTAAGAATAATGTTACAATGAAACCACAAGCAATAGAAGGGGAAATGTTAAAGACCCCAAACCCAAAGAGAAAAATCAAGCTATGAGCACGTCTTTAAAGCAAGTGAGACCCAAACGTGCTTAGGGAAATTAAGTGATTCCCTATACGAGTTACTTTCTCATTTTAAAATGGGTTGATAATGATTAGCAACCAACATATTAAATGAATGTCTCTTTCTACTATCAAAAGTTTTATCTGATCTATACCAGACTTGACTCAAAATGGGTTGATAATGATTAGCAACCAACATATTAAATGAATGTCTCTTTCTACTATCAAAAGTTTTATCTGATCTATACCAGACTTGACTCCTAAACCTAAGCAGTTCAGGAAGATGACCTGAGATGACAGCAGAGGACGACATACTATTGACTACAGTGAAGAAGTAGGAGGAACGATTGTGCCTATCAATTATTGAACAGAGAGAATGGAAGGACCCAGTGGATAACTAATACACGGAAGCCTCCATCTCTGTGCTCCAACCAGGCTTTTACAGCCTAGATTTATAAGAAAATGAAGATTTCATATAGTTAAATTTAGGGGTAACATGACCAAATGACATCTCTTTAAATAAATAGCCATTAAAAACTTGTTTTCTGTCTATCTGATGTAAAGCAATGTAATCTTTGGAGTACCAGGGAAATGTTCCCCACATTGTTCAGAACAGGGAACATAGAATTAGGCAGTAATTACACTGAGGACTAAATCCCTGAGTCATTGAAAACCTCCACAAAATACCTGGTGGCACTGCTAATGCAGCCAGTTAAAATCTTGGCTGATGAATGGGAAGAGAAACAGTACAGCAATAAATTCCTATGTCTGCTCTGCAGTCAATAGATTTGTCTTGTAGCTGGATGTTTTTCACCTTGCACAGAGAATCAATGCAAAATTTAAGCTACATTTAAGTTTGCATTTGCCAAAGCTTTCCAAAGCTTCCTGAATATTTCCTAACTGTTCCCATGAGTTCTGTACATGATTTTTCATTTTCTAGCAGAGAAGGATTGCAATTTTTAACTTGTTCCCATCCTGCTCCCACTTCCTGTCGTTCTGTGCCTGCTTTGCATCTTGTATATTGACCTTTCTGATGCAGCAGAGATTTACAAGCAGAACTACCTTGCTGAGGCCCTTTAGGTCCCAGAAATAGAATGAACCTTGCCAGAGGTAGATGCATGCATGAAATGAGATAGCGTATTGGACATCTGATAAAGCTTCCTTGACTTAGCTCTCTGAAAATCATTACCTGTGTCTATTTCTGTAACCCATATTGATCAAAAAACTGCATGCTTCTTACTGCCTCTCAAAAACGAAAGTTTTAGCTAGATATGATCTGAACCGACATGTCTACCAAAATGGCAATGTGCTACAAGAAAGCAAAGGAAAAACACTCTCTGAAATGATCCCTCATAGAAGAATAAACAGCAAATGGCACCAAATCTATTTTCTTTCACTTCTAGAAATACTAGGATTAGAAGTAGAATTTGCCTCATGATCTTTAGAATGAGGAAGTGAAAAAAAGACTGTCCCTCAGCACCCGTGGAGTGGCAGCAGGTTGCTTTGGCTGTCTCAAAGCCAGAGCCAAACACAAGTCTCAGGTTTCATTCAGCTGGGGAGGGGAAGTCATATTTTACAAGTCTACCATGAGTTCGCAGTGGCAGTTTTTAGAGAGGCTGTTGATATTTGTATACATCTTAGATTCACTGAAAACAATGCCTGCACAAAGGGGAGAGGTCACAGTCAACAGAAACACTGCCAAATCCTGAGCACAGGCAGACTGGTGCCAGGTCTTTGCTCTACAGCTTCCTCACTGAACAGTTGGGATTTTAATAGGCTAGATATTGTCCCAGCGTTTGGCATTCATTGATAATAATAGAGATTATGTTTACTTAATATATTTGCTATTTAGGCAGATGATTCATGTTAAGCCATAGGCATTCAGTGGCAAACATCATTAGTTCAAATTGTACGAGCGAAAGGCCCAGGAAGAGGAGTCACAATCTGGCCTCTATCATAAACAGCTGTGTTTCTAAATCACCATTCTCCGGTTGTTTCCTGTAGTTGTTGGTATATACTGTACACTGAAAATTAGGCCTCAAAAACACTTATTAAAAATTTATACAGCTTATGACAGGCTCTTTCAGAAACATAACCCTTAACTAATTCATGTTCACTTACCCTGCAGTTTTCTATTTATAATACTTTACAATTTCTGTGTATTTGTATTATAAATTATTCAATGACATCAAGGTTTTTATTTTGATGAGAGAATTTTTGATGAATTTGACAGAGTAATTACTTCAAATCCTGTTCTGGATCGCTATGAAAATATTTAATTTTATTTACTCCAATAAATAATTAAAATGTGAGAGAAGGAAGCATACTCACAGTGCCTTATAGCCTGTAACTTCTGTTTGCTTCTCCCTAATTAAAATAGCAATGTTTATGTGTGTACTGATTTAAAATAATAATAAATTACCAGATGCGGAGGGACATCTAAAGGAGGAAGAACAAGATTCTTGTAGCAACAAGCACAGTCTTAAGGATAGGAAGAGATTGTTCTGAAGAAATTGCTGCTAGATGGAGGCACTCAGGATCGAAAATCTACAAGGTGCCTGTTACCCAAAGGAAGATTATTCCTTTTGTGGATTTAAAATTTAAGAAAGGGCCATTTTTCTAGATGGTCCCAGATCAATTCAGCAAATATTTTAAGTATGTGTTTAACTTGAACCTGTAAGCAGCAGTTCCACATATTTCAAAAACATTCATGCTCAGATTTCAATCAAAGTATTAATTGAAGTGTTGTTCTGGCAGCAGCCTAAGTCACCCGCTAAATCAATGATTCAAATTACATGTGATTTGTGCTACATTTTCTTATAATTCTCTGAGATTTAATCCAAAACAAATACTCTTTGTCCTGTTGAAGAAAGCACAGGTCGCAATGGTCGCTGGGTTGTGGGCTGTTATCCTCTATTTCCTCCACAGTATTTCCATAGGGTCAAATCTATTTCTAAGTCTCATATACTGCTTACAGGGCTCAGAGACAGATAAACTGTATGTATAAAAAAAAAAAAAAAGCTGAAATCCTCAGAACCTCTCAATTGTTTTATAGGTCACAAACAGGCACATATTAAAAGTTTCTAATTACACTAAAGCCATCAAGCATGCAAGTGCATAGTCATTATCATATACTAACAGGTTAATTACCTCATTAGTTGGCTTTTTTGACATTAAAACTTGCTCATTATTGCCAAGTACAGAGGTGATCTAGTTACTTACAGGCTTGTAATTGAGAAAAATTGACATTTCTTGACAAAATAACTATTTGTATTTCACAGAAATAGAGTGAAAAGGGGACAGAATATTGGTTAAACCACTGCAAGCAAAAGTAGAAATATTTTGCTTTTTTCTAAAATATTTGCAAGACTGAAAAAGGTAAATTACATCTGATCCTAGCTGTCAGTGAAGGAGAGAGCTTTTCAGTACCTTTGTCACAGGTAAGAATTCAGTCCTGGTCAGCAAACTACGGCTGAAGTCAGTGCCGTCTGTTGACTGTTCACCAATGTGTAAACTGAGCAGGTGAGATCTCAGTCTAGTCCCCCCAGGACTGGTGATCCTTATCCCCCCAGAACACTGACAGATCTGAAACAAATTGGCACACTGGGTGGCAGCATCAGGGGAGAGGATGGGACCTGAATATCACAGGGTTTGTGAAGTCAGCAGCAAGGATCGGGGACCTGTCACGATCCCCAGTTACCCCATAACCTCAATGGGCTCCATCCACGTGACTCAGACACAAACTGCCCACCTCCTACACCCCATGTGCCTTTCAGTGACACAGATCATTTGCAGGCTGAGCATCACAGGAGGAGGTTTTCACACCCAACACAGGACACAGGATGCTGCACAGAGCTCTAGTTGCTGTGCTGCACCACGGGAGCTCACACCCAGCTCCCACGTACAGATTGGCTGCTCTCTCTGTCCCTCCCAGCGATCACAAACACACACACCGTGATTCCATCGCGAGCTCCGATGTGACTAGAAGTCACGGCTGGTAATAAATCCTCGCCACTGGTACCCAGCTGGATTGCATGTCAGTGGGTTAATCCAATAGCGAACCCTAATAACACGACTTTCAGCTTGCTGCAAAAGCAATTTCTGTGCAATGTGCCATATTCCAATGGCAGTGCCTCAAGTCGCAGTGAGTAACACGTTCTGTCACTGGCTGTTGTAAACACTCGGGCTGCCCGGCGTGCACCGTGCACAATTCGTCTGAGCAGAGACCTAAAATCTTACACCTGCCTGTTCCGCTCACTATCAAGCCTAAATAAAGCCTCAACGGCAGAAGCAAGCAGGGAACACAAACCAGTTGTGACTGGTACTCACAGCCGAATGCTTAGGAGCAGAAGACATGGGTTTAGGGTTTTGCTTTTGCTTTTAGTGGAGACGGTTGAAGATATGACCTGCTGACCGAGCGCTTCCCATGAATGGGAGAGAAGAAATCAGAGCTCATCCTTGCTTTGACTATGATCCCAGCCTTGACTTGGCTACAGGCTTGGGCACAACAAGATTTGGAGATGGAGGAGGTCTGGTAGCTAAAAGTAGCACAGCAAGCCTCTCCACCCCTCTATTCCTGGCTACTATTGATTTGTTCGTAACCTCAGGAGAGTCTTGTGGGGCCAAAACCTTCTCACATTGGAAGCCAAAGTTAATTTAAGATAATGCAGCTTTTAAATAAGCATCTTCATTTCAGAGGTGATAATATCAAAGAGCGGAAGGAGAATACAATACCATGAAACTTTTCTGTTAACATTTTGCTTGCATTTGTTCACAGACATGAGTCTATAGGACACCAACCTCCGTGACATGTAAAACAGTGCTTTGCATCTGGTTTTCTTTTCATCTTTCCCCTTTCCTTTTTTTTTTTTTTTTTTTTTCCTAGTGTGTTCAGCTAACACTGAAGATTTTATTTTTCCATTTTAGTGGAGAGATTGTTATTGACTACTTGGTGTCTGTGTTCACAGAGTAGGAAAATAACGCAGTAAAATTTACTGAACCTAAAAATAAAGAACCCCCAAAAAACAACAGGAGTTATCTGTATCATGTGCACCTGGAAAAAGGGAGTGCTTTAATTTGTGCAGCCTACTGTACTTTAAGAAATACGATACTGTAGTGGGCCTGTCTATATCCCACTGAACAAGTGACCTGGAGCAAACTGCCTACTCATCACCGCTGTTCTGGACTGTCCTACACAAGCGATGGAATGCACAAATGGCAGAGCTCGTTCATAGATTTTCAAGTTCTCCTGGACCAGCTTCCAGTAAGAATTAGCCAGAGGTTGAAGACTTGCTTTGAAAGCTTAAAAAAATAACAAACCTTGAAAATCATAGTGTTTAATAAATGCTCCTCAGTATCAAGCTCTGCCTAGGATGTTCCAAAACCCATACCAATAAAACTCTGCCTGCAACAATCCCGAGAAATAATTTACGTTTGCAATTTCTCAGCACTGCATTCAAGTGTTTTCTCTCCTTTGCTGATATATTATTACTATTTACAAATCATTAAATGTTGCAAAGTAAGCAGACGTCACCCTACTTCAACCCAAAGCCCTCGGTGTTCCTCTTTCGAGAATGAGGGCATTAACTACACCAGCACACAAACGCTGCTGGAGGTTTACTACTAAAACAGTAAAACAAATTTAAAATTGTGTAAAAAAGGGGAAGAAAAATCCTTCCTCCAGAAACTTCTTGGGTGGGAAGTGACATCAGTCATGCCACAAGGACAGGAGGAGCAAGCATATTTTATTGGAAAATAAAGATGTGAGTAAATCTACTATGATGAATATAAACTGCCTCTTTTGGATTTAATTAGGAGTCACCTTTCTAGGTGACCAGGAATGAAACTTCTCTTTTAAGGGCACCACTTTGTACCTGACTTTTCGCACAGAAAAGCATATGGCAAAAAAGCAGGAAGCAGGGATTAAGGTACATTTTAACGGGTGGCATGTTCTGCCAGATGGCCTCTTCCCCATTCCTCAAGTTCTGTATGCTTTTTTCCCCTTCCAGAGTTATTTTGATTGAATTCCTTCCCCCAAATAAAAAAAAAAAAATCACTCCATGTTTTATGGTATTTTAATGCATACTTCTCAGTCCACCTCACACACTCCCCCATGCACAGGATTTTTAAACACCAGTCATGGTGTAAAGGTAAGCAAGACCGTTTCTGGCTTTGAGGACAGAAGCACCTCAGGACTTGGAGCCTCTCCCAGCAATTGTCCTGCGCCTTTCTCTCTGCATGAGCAGCAGCAGCCACAGCACCGTGCTGCCCTTATCCCCATGCTGACAGCAGCAAAGGAGGGCAGCTAGGGGCCAGAGCTGGTGAGCAGCCCAACTCCCAGCTACCCAGCCATGGAGTTCCCATAATGCCTGAAGCGGGGTACAAACCCAGAGGGATTTCTTTCCCGGCTGTCCCTTGCCTTTCTCCCCCATTCTGCCATTGAAGTTGTCTGCAACACCACCATTAAAGGCCCCCAGTGCTGCAGAACCCAAAAGGGTCTCCTGCCCACTTGAGAAAAGCAAGTATTCCCATGGCCAAGTCACCATGGATGGCACTAGTAAGTGATAAGGAAAACAAAAACAAGAAAATAGAAGCCACCATTTGTCAACAGGGGATGAAGATAATAGCAATTAGACAAATATATATATGGATGTTCCTAAGAAGGCACAGCTAGTGAAGAATCTCAATTCACAGGAATGCTATGTCAGAATTGTCCACTGTTTCTTTTTAAGACCAAGACTCAAGTGGGGAATGAAGTCTTCCGGAACTGAATTAACAAAGGTGAAACTAATTGTCAACAGAGAAGATTACTGGGAAAAAAAAAAAAAAAATTGAAAGAAAAGAGCACCATTAGATTTTAGATTTCCAGCAGGCAGGAGAATCAATCCTGTTTTCCTGAAGCATTAAGCAGGCAGGTACCTGGGGCACCACAACACAAGGGACGGAGGTGCCAGGCTTCCTGGCACACTGTGCTGAAGCTCCTCCGCACTCCTAGCATGAATGGAGAAAAGCAGATAGGAACTGGACACCTTTGTAGCACCTTGCAACAGTGCTCCAGGCACAGCCAGGAATGAAACAGAAAAACATCCACATCCACTAATGTGTGTATAACAGCTATTGTTACATATAGCTGTGTCTGTGTATACACACACAGGTATATATATACATTAAAAAAAAAAAAAAAAAGCAAGAAAGCAATCCCATTTTAAGAAAAATACACTATTTTTATGGCATACAGAAAACAGTAATGATGATTACACTTTCTCAGTGGAAGCCTTCATGAATACAATGTAAATTGCACGACACAAACGCAAGAATAAGGATTCAAAATTCTGACAAATAGGTACTGGAGAGATTTGGGTGAAACATCAAGAAGGAAACAGTGAGGAACTTCCCGTGGCTGGAGCTGGACTGTTTAAATGAGCAAAATTCATTATCTTAAACTTTTGGCTATGATGTGTAATTGTTAACCTCTGCAGTTAGTTCAAGGCTCCTTTCAGTAAAATATATGGGTTGCCATCAAAGCTGATTTGGATTAGGAGGCAAGCATGTGCCCTCACTTTTAGGTTATATTAATACACCAAAATCAATAACATGCCATAGCTTTCAGAAGTAGTAATAAAACACCCTAAAATATTCCCAGAATACTTCTATAAATTATTTGCTCAGTGTACTTATGTTAAAAAGGTTGTCAGTTACAGTGCTCTGAAAGACTCTAAAATTACAAGTCGTCGTATTTGTATTTGATAAACCCCCTGCTGTTTTGGGTCAGAGAGGGCTCCAGAACTGGGAGAAAAAAATCATTATTTTCCCTAATAAATCAATTACTTGCCTGTATTTCATGTATCACTAAAGCCTGCCAGTATTGAGGGCTTAAATAATAAATAGCAAATAGCTCCATTCATTTATTAATAATAATGCATCTTTTCTTCCTCTTACCATATTTGTGGACAATGGATTGAATGGTAGCCAGGTGGAAGGACAAATAGTTGGGCCACAGGGAACATTTAAAAATTTCCAGTTTAAGGTGAACATGTCAGCACTGACAGCCCTTTTAGCTTTGTGGTGGCGTGGTGCCTGGCTCTGAACTGTCTGTGCAGGAGGAGCCTTTGGGCTTCCAAACTGTAAAACACCTTGGAAACCTCATTAGCTAATGGAGTTTGCACATATGAGTATTTCTTGAATAGAAACCCATTTTCAATTAGTCATCACGATACCTGTTCAACAGAGCAGTGAGGTACCTCTGCCCTTGGCAACTTTAATGTTCACGGTACTCTAGCGGAGCAGCCCCATCCCTCCGTGCAGGTGCGAAACAAAAATGTTGGGCAGGAAAGGTGGTGAGAAGCAGGGGGCTGATTCAGATACACAGCTTTCTTACAGCCACCTGACCAAAGAGGTATGTTTTATTTGTGACTGTTCTCAGCATAAACAGCTTGCTTCCTTTGTGATCTATCCCACAACTATGTCTATCTGATGATTTTCAACAGCCATTCCCCTTCATGACTCTTTGATTTAAAGAAAAATAAATCACAAACAGTTTACCAGAGAGATGAAGGTTTTCCAAGCTCTGAAACCTCCAGAAAAATATCTTCCTCCTGTAAGCAGGGTATTGCAGCTGAATGCTCATGCAATAAACAGGACCAAAGTCCTTAACATCAGCAGCAGCCCAGCCTCTGGGTAGAAGGAGAGGTGGATGAGCATGGTTTCTGTGTCATGCCCTAATCCAACATCTTCTGGGGAGAGCTACGAGAACACACGCACATGCACACGGATGACCACATCCACCACCTCCTTTCCTCCAGAGGAAGAAAGAGAGCTGGAACCTCAGTGTTCATGTAGGTCATAGCATCATCACATCTGGTAAATGAACTCCTTTCTTCATCTAAACACCCAGTGGGAGCAGATGGGATCTAAGCAGCCTCATATTAGCTGGAAAGTCACCTTTGCCCCTTACCTGGAGGGCTAATCTTTTTCAGTGGTCAGGAGGAAAGCACTTTGCATTCTCAGTCTCTCTCAAGCAACCCAAAGTCCTTTTTGACAAAGTAAAAAGACAAGAAAAGAGAAAAATGCATTGCCTCCTACCACACGTATCAGACATGCATATGACAGACCGTGCCAAAAGCTGGAAAGTGTGCTGGACGCACTTCAGCTCGTCCCCATTAAGCAGAGCAAGTATGGTGGCACTCAGTCAGGGTGCAGAGCCTTCAAGAGCATGCCCTGCTCCCCTCCAAAGGAATTTAATCACGCAGTCAGCTACAGGAACTTCACTTCCAACTACCTACAGAGTGCAGGTTCATTTTTAAAGCAGACTGTTTCTTACAGCCTTACCCACTGTGAAGTTCAGTTATGTTTTTCCATGAGATTTAGCTACAGGGCAAAAGACTTCAAACATCTAAAAATACAGATGAGAGATCCGGCATGATACTGCTGACCCGGTCTAATAAGACCCTTGCTAGCTGGATGAGTTGGGTCATATACTACCTCTTCTTTCCTCATGCCCAGAGCACCACTAGCTCTTTTCTGACCTAAGTAAATTGTTTCTTTTCTTCTGGCCATTCCTTAAGCTACCCTAAGCACCAAGCAAGGAAAGTAAACACATGGCAAAGCCACAATAGGCAGAATGGACTTGATCTTTGTTTAAAGCACGGGGTCAGCTTCTTGCTGTGAGCAGATTTTCCTCTTTGGAAACAGGTTCATGTTTATGTTTCAAGTTCCAGCAACATGCTCTGGATTTTCAACATGTGCAGCACATCTGCTCCAGCCCAAATTTATGAACAAATCTGCATATAATTGAGCTGGGCTAGGGTGTTGTTGTTGTTGTATTCCCCCCTACACCCACCTTTTAAATAAAATGGCTTTGTCCAGGGCTGTATAAACCCCTGATTCCAAGCCATATAATTTTATGGACAGGAAAAAAAAGTCCTTTTGTATTGCACCTGAGCTCATTAAAACCCCCAAATTCCATAATTTTACCCTACCATGTGCTGCATATTGTATTTAGTACCTAGCAGAGTAATTGCTTACAGTCCTCAGAGTGAGTGCACATAAGGTGGAGAAATGATGGAACAGGTGGGACAGCCGCCCTGTGCTTGGTAAGCACAGGTTTACACCCATGCACAGCTGATGCAGAGCTGTGTGGATGAACAGTTCAAAAGCCTGGATTCTTGCCTTTTGTCAGCCCTGTAGTGGATGCCAAGTCCCGGATGTCAGCTTCCAGTGAACACAATGGCTTCTGTAACAGACCAGATAAAACAAATAAGCATGTGGGATGCAGAATGGAAAAAGAGAGAAGCCAAGGATAAGCGGGTCAAGGTGAAAGGTCCAAGATGCCAGAGGAACTGTCAACTTAAAGAAGTTAACCAGATATCCCAAGGGAAAATAACCCTGGAAAAGTCAGGAGAAAGTGAGCAGCCCAAGAACTCTTCTGTGGCAGCATTCAAGGTTTCCTAACTTGGTCTGGAACAAAACCAAAACCTTTTGTGCGTCCTTGCAACGGGAATGATGTCAAAACAGCTGTTTCGAAATCAAAAGAGTTTTCACACTCTCCATCTCTGGGAGCAAAGATAGTGAAGCTGCATTTGCCACTGTACATTGAATGCAGGATATTCTGGGGTGGGAAGAACAGAGGAAGGTGCAAATGGATTTGTAGTGTGGTCACAGCATGCTCTGTTCTGGATGACTCTACCCTTTGCAGACTAAATTCTCCTCAATTGATATTAAATCCTTGCTCAAGTGCTGAATTAGGATCCAGTTGCAAATGTCACTGCTCAGTGCTCCTAAGGGGCACATCCTAGGGATGCTTATCTCTGTCCTTGGGCTACCCCACCCGATGTCCCAGGATGGATTTAGGAAGCATGTATGAAATAGAAGGTTTTTTTAAATTATCCATTCATGACTTGCTCAGGGATACATAGGGACGTTGAAGCAGAACAACTGAACTTAAGCAAGGCTCACAAGTCCCGTTGAAGTGGCCTAACCACTAGACTTGTATCAGAGTTACTGATAAGTTCTCCGTGGTTTCCTTGTGCCTGGAACAACTGTTAGCATGCTCTGCCTGAGCTTCTCCAATCTGCAGCCTTTCAGTTAGTTAAGATTAGGAAGGCAGAAGAAGGACAGAGACCCTGTGTCCACAAAAAAAAAAATCTGTCAACAGGGGGTGATTGAAAAGGCATATGCAGATGTATACCTACATAGACAGTGGGTCCACACAAATTTTTCCTACTAGCCTGGTTTCTTATGGAAGCAGAACCAAAACAAAAATCTCCTGAAATCATTGAAGGGAACAAGGAGGTTTTGCAACAGTCAGAGAAGACTAATATTTTGGTAACAGCAAAACAGAAACACACAAAAATTGCACATATCTGTGCTCAGCCCTAAATGGTGGGAAAGGTGGAAGGCTCTAACCTCAGCGTTAGGAAACTTTTGACATTTATAGTTTCAGAAATCTCTTAGCAAGGAACAACTGGAACAACTTGTTTCCATTTTTTTTTTTTTTTTTTTAACTGCAGTCCCTCCTCATTTAAAACGTATAATGAATGTGAACAGTCATCAGTCTGTAAATACTGGTTTTAAGTTCACTAGAGCTTTGTTGAGATATCCCTTCTAGGTAACAAGTCTGTAGCTCATTAGTCTCTCATTAGCAAGATAGAAATAAAGATGCAATAGAAAAAAACTCTCTCCAAAGATATTGTTGCAGTCTAATTGCCTGCAAGGAATTCTTAATAATGTTTGCTAATGCCTTTTCAGCATTGCCAATTTTATAATGTTCCAGATGTGACGTTGCTGTTCCCTGCTGTGATATTACTAAGTCTGCTATGGCACCTACAGTTCTAAGTTTGTAAAGATTTTAGCCCCATCTTATGTCATTGACATGAAACAACATCCACTGGGGCTTTCCAGCATCACAATTGTACTTTTTAAAAAAATAATCAGAAAAACTCTGTCTGATCTGCTCTTTTTACAGACCTGAGTAAATTCAATCACAACAGGCACTGGCTGGAGCCAACAGCCTCACAGCGGACGTTAGCAGTGCTATCAGTTACACAAATTTCAGCAACATTTTCTTTCCTTTTTTTTTTTTTTGATTTTTAATAGTTGTTTTAGACCCTGTGACATTAATTGCTTCCTTATTTGTAGAGAAATTTCTTGTGTTTGGTATATGATTTTATGTTGCAAGCAGCATTTGGAAAATAAAACAAGCAGATGTTAGCCAGGATCCGTAAGGATCAGTCTCAGCATTTTGTTATACTATTGCTTTACAGCCAAGCTAAGGGAACAAAGCAGGCTGCAAGCAGGTAGCTTTTGAAACGAGAGCTTTTACCATCATTGCTCTGAAGTTTTTGGTATTCTGGGAACAAGTCAGCTCTCCACCTGAACCAGATTTGCCTGTCATTACAGAATATGAAAATAAACTGATCTTTTGGGCCCATTTTACTAAGGAAAAAAAAGCTCGTGCGATCACCATGTCTCTATCTGTCATTTTTCCTATCTACCTATTTGTGTGCCTGCTAGCCAGCTTCAGCCAAACTGGGAAAGGGGTGCAAATCTCCATGGGGAAAATTTCTGTTGGGCAGAGAACCCAGCCATGACATCCATGATATAGCAAGATTTCTTGTTGGACATCCATGATATAGCAAGATTTCTTGTTGTTGTATGCTATCGATCAGGGAAGATGTAGTCAGGATCATTTCAGCAGAAATGGGTTAGCAAGGAAATATGCAGCCGTGCCAGCAGGTTTAAGGGAGATGGAAACTTGCTGCTCTGGGGCAATGACTAGCACCTGTGTAGAAAACTCAGCTCAAGCTGAAACAGTAATCATGACCTAAGGATGAATTATTAAAGGACTGGGTTTGTACAGTGAGGGAGAAAGGAGGAGTCACATCATAGATCTATGATACCTAAACCTAAATGATCAGTAAGAGCAATTTGCTCTCAGGGTAGCTGTCTAATCTATTCATCCAGAAAGCTTTTTAAAAAAAATATATATATGGGGGCATTGTGACTCTGGTTCATCAGTTAATGAGTACAGAACTCATTCCTTTTTCTTAAATTTATCACCCTGCTCCTGAAATGATGGATCTGTCAATTAATGGAGTTCCTTATGCCTGTCAGGACTGGGGTAATGCTGTCCCCAGAGGCACCCTGCACTCCACTCGCTTCCCAGATCCAGAGAAGAGGACACTCTGCAGTCTGGCCACCTTGGGTCATGATGTTAAAAAGCTCTTGCTTCCAACTCTGAAGGTCTCCAGTTCATTTTCCCAGTGTGTCAGCCAAGACGGTGGTCCTCACATTTGCACTCTTCTAATAGTTCCAAGCTTACATCACATTCCCATTTATTTACTCTTTTTCCAAGTTATATATATATCCTTAGCCTTAATCGCTGTTCAGCCAAGGTTTCTTCTAGCAGGCCCAAATCTAGTGATCAGTGCAGCCGATGGGAGTCTTTCTACTGACTCCAGCAGACTCAGGATCATAAAGTCCTGAGCCCACAAACATCTGCAAGATCTGGAGGCATTCCAGCATGGATTCAGATTGGACATCAGCCACTCAGGCCCATCTTAATTCATAAATCAACATACCCAACTGACTTTCCCTTCTCTGGATCCCCTCCAGTTTGTTAATACGTTTCTGTTAACGAGGTGCTTAGAACTAAGCACAATATCCCCAGTGCAGTCACATGAGAGCTGTTACATTCCTACTTCATAATGTTATGTCTCCACATATCCCGGCCAAAATTGCACTGACTTCACTAGCTACCATGTTTTGTTGCAGCCTTAAAATCCTCATCCTGTCACTTATTCACTGAGCACTGCGCTTTGCTCCACAGGTAACTGTGACACAGCCAGCAGGACTCCTCGCACAGGACTGGCAATGTGAGCAAGGAGAGCAGCAACTGGTCCCAGAGAAAGAATTCCTGTCTCGATTTTTGAACTGATAAACTCAGACAGCAGAATAATTGTAGCAATGCCATCCTGCTGCTTTCCTGAGCAATAATCTATTTTCCTCACTGGGATAAATGACTTGGCCATCAGTCTCCCGGTTTATCCATTTGGGAACTGGATTATTGCTTCATAAACCGTGCAACGCACTCCTATTACTGTTTAATTGCACTGGGCAGAGAAAGGGGGGAAAAAGATTTTGCAATTTCTAATGGAAATCTCCCAGAAGCACTCTCTTTCTGTGTTACTTTCCTCAATAGTTAAGGCAGTGACTTGCATTCCAATCCAAAATTTTCCTCTGAACAAAGAGCATAACTTTTCTTTGTACACTTCTGCCAGTGCAGCTCCTCTTTCCAGCACACAGCTCCTTTCCTGCAGCTGGAGCTCAGGGCTCCCTACCACCTCCGCAGTGAGATTAAGCTGTCTTCTAGAAAAACATTTTCTCTAAACTCTAAGCTATATATTCTGGCCTGAGTCTACAGCCAGATTTCCTATCACTAACAGCAGAAGCTGTCCTTGAACCTCTCTATTCTTTCCATTCTTTTTTTTTTGTTTGCTGCCTGCAAGCTCTTCAGAGCAGCGACTGCCTCCTGTCACACACAGCCTCCTCCCAGCACCTGCGACCACCGGGCACTCCTGGCTGAGACTCTCCTGCCTCCTGAAGCAAGAGCTGGATCTAAGGGGGGAAAAAAAAGAGCTTGGACTGCAATTCTTTCATTCTTAAACAGCACAGCACCCACTCCTGCCTCCAGCATGCTTTCCAACACTAATCTCCATACTCTGACACAGCACTGAAAAGTCAAGTTAAGTTCAAGGAAGCTGTGTTTTTTTGTTTGCGAAAAGACTGCTAGCAAGAGGGAATCCTGGTTCTTAAATGTCTAATATTGACACTTGTTTCCCTTTAGGGAATTCTAGCAAATTTTTGTTAATTTTTTTTCTAATTTCAGAAGTTAAGTGCTTTCATCAGAATGTTTCTCTGGAAAACCACCTTTTCAGCGAACATGAAAATATGTACTTGCCAAAACTTTCAATGGTGTTAGTGCTTTTTGTGGATTTTTCCTAGTGAAAACCTTACAAAGAAAGAAAATGATCAAGATGTTTCTTGATGAACTGTTTTCTCTTAAAAACACCACATTCCATTTTCAAAATGTGTCTTTGTAAGAAGTCTGAAAACTTTTTCCAAAAGATACATTTTTAGATTTTGATAATCATAACATTCATATGAAATACCAAACAACTAAAATTAAAACAATTAAAAACAAAGTTAGGAAACTTTTCTGGATGCTATGAAAGGAAACTGGTAGAAATCAGTGTTTCAAAAAGCATTTTTTTTGTTCTCTGCAGGAATATCCTAGGAACTCCCTGGCTTTACTCTATCCCAGACACAAGTCTGCGAAACTGCAAGCCAACTTCTCCCTTAAGCACTGCCATGTGTTCTCCCACACTGCTCCACCCATTTGTGCCAAAAACCTGTCCAATTACCTATCCTCTGGTAAACCATATCTTATCTTTTACTTGTGCTTAGTGCTTACCGATTGTTCCCATTGCTTTCTATTCATCAAGCAGCCAGCTGACCTTTCTCCTAAACTCTGTGTATTCCATTGCAGTAAGTTTTTTCCAAACCACATCTGCCTTGTTTGGCCAGTTCATCCATCACTGCACCATGGCACATGGACTGTGAGCTCTCTGGGGCTGGATCAACCTTCTGTAGCACCTGGCCAGGGAGCTGCTGTCTCCATAGGGTTGCACTTTAGCTAGGATTCCCAGGTGCTCTTGTAATACTGATAAAAAAACAAACAAACAAGTTGCCAACTAAATTGGGAGAATCTGTGGCAACAGGGAGCTTTAGCAGAGGAACTGACAAACAAACAAATTGCCAACTAAATAGGGAGAATCTGTGACAATGGAGAGCTTTAGCAGAGGGCCTGGAGACAAGTCATATTCTCATTTTCAAAGCTGGCAGTGTCTTTCTGCAGCATATTAAGCTGTTATCACAACAGAAGGGAAAATATTTGGCATCAGCAGTTAATTCTTGGCAGGCACGGATTTTAACACACTGGTACACCTGGGAACACTCTGGCTGTAAGCACAGTCTTTTTTCATGTATAACTCAAGGAAGAAGACATCTCTGAAAGGAGTATGAGGACGTGCACAGCTTCTGCTGCTTTCAGGTGACAGCCCACTGTGCATGCTGTAACTGCAGGGATCTCCATGTGTTTTAGCTCCCTGCAATATCAAAGCTCACTGACAGGATGGGCAGCCCACTAGGAAACATGCTGGTGTTTTTGATAGCGGATTAGGGGAGAGAGAGAGACGGGGGGAGAGAGATGGGGATAGCAGCAGGTCAGATTACAGGCCAAGTCATCAGCCACGCTTTCCTCTCCAGGCGAGAAAAAGTCTGGCTGGAGATCTCCAATCCAACGCTGTTCTCCTCACTGCAGTTTCTGGGACATGCACTCCAGCCTTGTGCACAACTTTGCAGTTTCCAAGGAGACCACATGCTGCTCACCCCACACCTCGTCGCGATGACCGCGTGACTTCACTCGGTCAGGGAGACCATAAAACACCGCAGCCAAAACAATAGCGCTGCAGCCTGACTCACTGCGATATTAGTGAATCCTAGAGGACATATGAACCTAATGATGGGTTGTTCAGTTTGTTTTTTCATTAGGGCTGTTATGATGAGACCTAGACATAGTGTCACTGCTTGGAGACAGCCTAAAATAAAAAAGGGCTGCAGAATAGCAAGCTTCAAAGAACTGATTCCAATAATCATGTTACTCAGCTTCCTGAAGGAAGATAAATATAAGAAGTCAATTTCATAATTGTAACAGCACAAAATTACACTAAAAATTCAACATTCATAACATTAAGTAAGTTCACATCAAGATCAAACATTAAAAATTGGATACATCCCGAGAAATACGAAATGCACCAAAGAGGTATTTCAGCTTGGTGTCAGGAGACGTGAATCTGTGCCTTGCTTAGTCACAGACTTCCTGGAGGATGTTGGAAAACTCTCACGGGACATAAATTGCCTTTTTTTGTAAGGCAATACTCATCTTCACCTGAAAACTAGACTCAGCAAATAGTTTTTCAAATCCACTCCATAAAGTGATAGCAATGTTTTAGATTTTGTTTAGGGACCAACAAGAAATTAGATACCAGGATGCCTTACTGTTTCTATGACTAATTCCCTGCATCCTACGTAGGAATACTAGAGCTAATATCACTGTAACTGAGTGAAAATAAGAATTTGAAAATAATTACGAAAGACATAGTAATGTGGCAAAGAGCTAGGTAGTAGAATTCAGTGCTGGAGGAAGTCCTAATTCAAGACCATAAGAGAAGGAAGCAGAAATAACACATATACATTCAGCAGGACAGCTCACACCTAGCAGCTGCCCAGCTGATGAGGAGCACTGTGCAACTGGCAGCCCTCCGTTTTTTTATGACATTGGATTGGTGATAACTATGGCAAGTAAGGGAGCAGAAGATGCTATATACTGCAAGTAAAATCTACAGTTGGTTAGAAATCAAATATTTCAACAATTCTTTTCAAAATATTATTAAAAAAAAAAAAAACTTTGTCCCATAAGCCAACCTTCTCAAAGGCTGTCCAAAATACCCCTGAAAAAAAAAGTCTAAATACTAAATAAATGTTTGCGCACATATTTTATTAGAAATAACACCTTGCCTCTCAGCTTCCATTAGCCAGTTAGGAAGGTAACATCATTGATTTTGTGCAGCAGGAACCACAGCTGAACAAAGAGACAAGGAATAGCTTTGCTTGTTCAGACAGTTTCCATCCAATAAGGGAACACTGAACATTCACATTTATTCACATCATATATGCTGCTCCCCTGCCCTTCAGTTTTTGTCTACACACATGGTCATAATGAACTTTGAGGTCATCTCGCACCTGCCTTTTGCAGTTTGATCGTACTCCTCATTCGTCATCTCTGTGAGATCTTCCAGCCTTTGTCAAAACCATTTATACAGTGCTTTTTGCCTACAAAGCAGGGCTCCTCTAGGAACACATTTATGAGCTACTTCTAGGCATGTCTTTATGGATTATCTGCTACTGTGCAGCACACTTTGACATGTCCCAGCCCAAGAGAGAAAACGGGAGGAGCAAGGGGCAGAAGTTGGTGAAGTTCCTATAGGTCTGCCTGACACAAGTAGCCAGTAAGGGTATCTGATCCTTAGAGTGATTTTCCAGTTAGTCTGAGTTGTTAATGTAGGACTGCTGGTGTGTTGATTGGCTAGATAAGCAAATATCTCAATTTTGGAATGAATGTGATTGCAAGAGGTAGGTGCCACGTGCTTCCACTGGGCTGGAGCCTTTTGCTCCTTTAGAGCTGTTCCTAGGCCTTGCACAAGCACCAACCCTAAATGAAGACTTCTCCCACAAATTCAGTCCTGTCTGGCTTTTAGTCTAAAACATTTCAAAATGTTGATTATTGGACAACCACAACAACTCACAATGGAGAAATAGCTGAGCAAAGCAAGTCTACAACAATCACTTCAATATCCCTTAATTGTCCTCCTAAAGGAGGTGGTTACAATGAGATATTGAAGGAAAACTATCTACTTCCAACTTAAATAAATACAGAGCAGAAGAGAAAATATGGTGAAGCAAATCTTCTGCAATGGCATAAAAACTAGCCTAGAAAAAAGCCTCTAAAGTATTAATTTATTCCTTCCTTCTGAAAGGATCCGCTTTGAAAACCTGCATCCTCCTCTAAAACTAATGAAGAGGAAAATCCACTTTGCTCCTCTGCCATTAAGGAAATGGTTAATGGGTTCAGCAAAAGGCAGCAGTCTGGGTCCTGAGGAGATCTGTTTGCTTTGTTAGTGACTGACATAAGCCTCTCAATTTGTTGGATGAATTGTTTTTCAAAGATAAAATACTTTTCTTTCCACTATTTTAAATGTTGCTCCAGGAGTACAGATTACCCAAAAAATGTGCTGGATGCATCAGAAATTGCAGCCCCAGGAAAACAGCCCTTGATAGAGCAGATTTTCTCTCTTACTCTTAAGTTTCCCACGCTTCTCAGCCAGATTCTGCTGGCCACAGCTCAGAGCCTGACTCTCACTGTGAAAGTGCCGGAAGCTGGTTCATCCTTACAGCTTACAGACCCTGGATGTTTGAGCTGCAAGGGTTGGAGTGGGTGTCAAGGACAGAGACATGACACAGAACAGCCCTCTATAAGGGCAGGTACTGTAATGCCTCCAGCCTCTTGGCACGTTGGTCACTTCACAGCCTGTAACATGTTCATCCCTGTAATGCCTATGTGAAGAGAAAGGTCCCAGCAGCCTCACCATCCAGGTGGGCGACAAGCACAAGGTCACAATGGAGAAAGAAGAATCCTGTTGCTATCAAGTCCCAGGCTATACACAGCTTTACCCACCAAAAAAAAAACAAAAAAAAAGAAGGCTTATATTCACCAGGCTTTGTCCATAGGTGTCTTTCTGCTATGGCAACCAGAGGTAGAACGCAACATACTGCGTTGCATGTTTATTCAGCTCTCACTGGATCTGGAATCAGTTATAACCTTGTGAAAGGAACAGCATGTCTTTTAGGGCAGACATACCTGAAGCAGGCACAGCAGCATGCTTGAGTGCCCACCAGCCAGGTGGTCAGGGTGTGTGATCCTTGCTCCAGGCTCTCCCTCTCCTTCTGAGAGAGCAGTGCCTGCACCATTTTAAATCCTGGCTTCTCTACTTGTGAACTGCTACTCCGCCTATTAGGTGGAGCCTTGCAAAATGTATTGCTTAGCTAATAACTTGTAAATCAGCCTGGACATTCCTAATGCTATCGGTATAAGGCAGCACTGTCTAGAGGCCTCATTTTGAGTCAGGATGCCATTCTGTACAGAAGACATAAGACCCTACAAACAGCAGTACAATGGAACAAACACTGGTGCATCTGCAGATGCAGCAGTGGATACCATTTTAACTTCACTTTTTTCATAAATCTCTCACATTGCGTTCAAAATATTCTGCAAAACCCCACTTCCTGTCCTGACCCTATGGCAAGTGGGAACACAGAAATAAGAGAGACCAGGAAATTCCACTTGAATTCCAGCTGCAATCATTTCTGTGAACAAATGGGACAGAATGCAGCAGAGATCATGGTGGATAAGCGTCATGTACCCCAAAAGGCAAAGAATAACCTCCGGGATAGAGTGTGGGTTACACACAGATGTAGAAGTAGACAGCTCTGATCTTGCCTTATAAATTGCACATCAATATTAGTTAAGAATTGACTTTTTATATAAAGACTAACGCTGGTAAAGATATCTGGATGAACTTCTTGTTCTCAGTGACAGCTGGATATAACTTTACTTCCCACTTTCAGTGGGAAGAGAAACTGGAATTCACTCAAAGGCTTTTCTAATCATTACTGTCGATTTTACTGTTATAGTTACCAGTAAAAATGCAACCCACGTTTGCTTCTCGAACAAAGAAGAGGAAGTATCAGTTTTGCTTAACATCTTCAATGAGTCTCTCCTGGACCATGAAGCTGCCCCAAAAAACTTAGCTTTCTCCAAAAGCAGAAAAAGTAAGCCCAGGAGCTTGAAATCAGCGGTAGCAGAAGATGCGTATCTTCTGATCTCATTAGAAGCCAGATTTAACTCAGTAGATTGCTCTCTGATTTTTTAAAATTAAGCTTACAAATATTTAACTTGTGCTGGTGAGCAAGGCAGGCAAGAGAATTGCTAAACCCTTGAAAGAACATCTGCATAGGGGTTTTCCATATTTTAAGCAGATCCCTTATTTAAGTCAACACCTGCTCAGTTTGCACCAGTTCCTACAGGCAGTTCCAAGAGGAAAGAACCACCTTGACTGTGCTGGAGACAACACAGGCCCTCTTTACAGCTCCTCCAAGGCTGCTCCTTTACAAACTGAAGGTAATGGAATCACCACCACCCCATGGTCTGTCTGCAGGAAAGCAACCTTTTCCCTTTGGCTGGGGATGTTGCCAGGCCTTCTTCTGCCCTTTCCATTTGCCATCTTCCCAAGGGATGTTCCAAAACAATACAAAAAAAAAAAAAAAAAGGAGTCAACATCACTCTGACAAGTTGTCTCCTGCTACTATGCCAGTAAAAATGATCTTCTTTACAACACGCTTCTCTGAACCTGACATCTGTCCTAAATCTCAAGTCATACATACCATTCTTCCATTAACGAGTCATCCTACAGACATCCTTCTGCTACTCTTAGAGCCATGTCAGAAGGAATCATTGACTTACTGTCAGCAGATTCAGCCTACCATGTTAATGGTGTCTGCAGAGCCCTCTTCTCTGATCATCTTGTTCTTACATCCCCAAAAATGCTAGAAAATACTTGCTGAGCTGTAGGATGCCAAGACCAAGGAAAGAATTGTCTTTTCCATACTGCTATTCTGCCTGCAGTATAAAGGGTAACTTCCCAAATTTCAGAGTTCTCTACCCTGAAGCAGAGCAGATAAATATCTTCTTAGGAGTCCACAAAGCCTGAAGCTACCTATACAAACTAGCTGGCAATAATCTTGAGATTTTCAGGAAATAACTGGCTTTCTGTATGGAGATTATGGGCATCTTGTTTTGTCTGATTTTTTTTGCACAGGAATATCTACTGCACACTGCTCAGTTCTAGATGCTACAGTGGAAAATTCCAGGACTTCAGAGTGGATAACTGCATAAGAAAAGGAAAGACAAGCATCTTCAGCCTTGAGTCACAAGCTATTTGCATGCTTGTTTTTAAAGCATAGACCAAATGGAGAAGATGCTTCCTTTAAGGACTAGGAGCCACGGCAAATCCTGCTAGTTGTTTTCATTATTCCACCAGATTTGTGTCTTGGAAGATTAACTCATTTCATTTATTGGTCTTTTTTTTTGTTGTTTTGTTTTTAACACTGCCTTCAGTCTCACACACTTCACAATAGCCTTTCTGTAAGGTCACTGAAGATCAGTCTCAGCCTTTATCTCTTTCATGAATGGAAACCTATGGAATTCTATGGTTTGAAGCTTAACACCTTTATGACCTGACCGGGATTTCCTTTCCTTCACTGGAGTAGAGCAAGGTCTCCAGCAAAACTGGAACCCCAGCACAGCAGGCGAGGAGACACACACGCAGGGCACAGCTCAGGTAGGCATTACCCTTTGCCCTAGTGCAGGGCCAGCCTACGGGCGGAGGACCTTTTGTTCAGCAAGTGTCCAAGCCCTTCTCCTAATTCAGCACCTGACAGCCTGAGGTGTGAGCCCCAGATGTAGCAATCCCTGCAGCTAATCCAAGTTTTGAATTTGAATTGCACTCTGCTATAGTCTGTTTTCTCTGAAGAGCACTTTAGACCACTGTGTAGAAATGACTTCCCTGTCTCTGAAGGCCAGAGGAAATTGTGATGGGCTGTGACCACATAAGATAGATTTTGTAGACTTCTGTTTTGCAGAGCATTGTAGATCCCCATCTCTATCCATTTCTCCTGCTGAGCTACATTCATTTCCACCTTCTTCTGCTTCAGCTAATTGCTCGGGAGACAAAAACTCCAACTTTTGTAAGAGCTGGAAGTTACAGCTCAGGAAAACATTGTTCCAACTGAAAGGACTGATGGGAATAAACCTAAACACCAGAAGACTCCCATGTTTTCTTCCTTCCTCAGCATCTGTATTTTCTTTATGGAGTGCTTGGTCCTTGGGATGACAGAGTGCACCTTGCATGGTGAACTCATACTGGAAATGCATACAACAGCCCTGGTGCCTTGACAAAGAGGGTTGTTAGGATTGCCCCACCATGTCTTGACTCCAGCCTTGTCTTGACATACCCAGCATAAAAAGCAGCTAACTAGGACATCAGAGAAGCACTCAGATGTGACAAGAGATCCTCAGTGCAAGAAGATGTGTTGTAGGAAGGAGACCAGCTCTATGCCAGTTAGGGAAGAATAAAGAAGAACACTCCTAGCACTCCTCTGCTCACCACAGCTCATCTTCGCTTAGGACACAATGACCCCTTACAGTCCCATCCCAAAATCATACAGCTGGGGCAACCCCCAAGGCTAATTGCATGCACACACACAGCTCAGTGTTTTGGGTTCAGGTTCTGCTATCAGCCAGGTGAGGGAATAACACATCAGTGAGGTTCAGGTGAACTGGTTCGTTCTGTTCCATCACAACGTGGACAGCAGGCTGCCATGAAACGGTGCCATCTCTGAGATAGACAACCACCTTGGCTATAATTAAAGCTAATTATTCAAAGGCACCCTGTTCATGTAGCATTGCTCAGAAGCTCCCTGCATGAGCATGTAGGCAGCAGGGCTGTTTTTCTTCATAAAAACTTATGAGGAACGCTGTGCAGATTAACAGCTTTAATGACAAAAATTACCGCTTACAACACTGACTTCAAATCAAAGAACAATATCTGCAGACAGATATTTTCATGGTTTTCATAACAATTCATTATAGGTGGCACCAAGGGATTACATTTTTATTTCCCTTGTGTCATTTCTCTCAGACTCAGGTTCATTTCTCTTAATGAGGCAACGGAAGATAAAGGGCAGTGAAGGCTCCTCCAATGCCTTTGCAGAGTGTGAGGAGTTTAGGGGCAAAGTGATAACTGATCCTCTAAAGGAGGAGGGAGAGCTTAGAAGGGGAGGGGGAGAGGGAGAGTGATGGGGTGGGATGCTCTCTGCCATAATGAACTAAAATTAAGACATAAATTCTCCTACCTTTGTTCCAACCAAATCTAACAAAAGGGATTCAGCTTTTTAATGAAGAATGGATCAGTAGCAAAATTATTACCTAATTAATTGTAAAGGAAAAGGAAAGAAAAATCTTTGCCTGATAGTACAGGTCCAAAAGTTCTTCTCATATGCCCTCACAATAGGAAGGAAAACCCTGATCCTGGAAGCTTTTCCTCAGACAGTAAGGCCCAGTGAGAGTGATTTGGGATGGCAAAGCAAAGGTCAAAGCTAGAAAGAATAAGAAATAAGGAGAGCCCAAAATGGGATCTGGGTTCCCCTGGTACTACCAGGCTTGTTACAGCTGAGAAGAGGTTCCCAGCAGAACTGGATGGAAACTCTCTTGTGAAATAGTTTCCTGTTGAAAAATAATGTGGAGACAGCACAAAAGGGTTCCTGGGAGTGGGGGACTCCTGGCACAGCCTCAGGAGACCAGGCAGCTGTTTTCTTTCTGAAACCAAAAACATCAACCAAATGCTTCAAAGCTCTCTGAGAGCAAAAACTGAGGACTGGTATTTCCAATCCATGGAAACCCTTCCCATTCCTGGGTTCAGTTCCAACATTTGTTCCAACAATTTTTTTCCCCTGAGTAGGGCACTCTGCATTTCAGCAAGCTCTCCCCTCAAGTTAGGGTCTCAGGGCTTCCAGCATTTGTGGCTTGAAGTGACGGAAAATAAATAAAATAAAATCCAAAGTTTCTTCTACATTGGATCACACTGGCATGAAATAACTTACTTGGAGTTTCCCAACACTGAACAAAATTGAATTTGGGACTATCAAAGATCCCCACTAAAAGGAATATCTTTCTTTGGGCTAATTTTACTTCAGATTGTTCTTCTCTATGCCATAAGTAAGTGGTGCTTTCCTGAAAAAGAAAGAAAAAAAAAATCAACATTTTTAGCATTGCTAAAGTTGGGCAAAAGCCTGGGAGCCTCGATGGGTAAATATATCTGACAAGCTATAGAGACAGGAGACAAAGGGGCTAGACAGGGGAAAGGAGAAACCAAGAATAAATAAGATACTGTTAGCGGCATTCATGTGTGTTTGGTTGTGGTGAAGGCAATCCTGCAAAAGAAAGACGTGTTTTTATGATAGCCACTCTCCCTCTACTTATTCTTGCCTCCCAATTTTTTGCCCACTAAATGGAAAAGGAATAGCCATACTTTTGGGATGGGTGGGCTAGGCTGAAATGGAGCCTCACTTTATGGAGTAAATGTCTATGGAGTATATAGCCCACATCCTTTCTGCCTCTTTCAAATGATGAGGAATCCTCCATGCCTTGGCAGGAGACCCAAGTCACACAAAGAGAGTTTCACACTTGCCTTGCTGTGCCAGCAACATGGAGCACAGGCTCATAGATTGAGAAACATGGGGCTAAGTGGCTTTGAGGGTCCCCATCCTTTCCTGTCTCCAATGAGTCAGGCTCCAAGGAAGTAGAAAGTCAACCTTCAAAAAATGTTTTAAAACATTAATATATATGGTTTTATACATATATCTCAAGGGGGTAATTCTTTGCCTTCTGCTTCCCATATTTCTCAGTCTTTTCACTTGAAATCAACAGGGCTTGAATCATCTCTCTCATTTAATGAAGGCTGAGCTTCCTGTGGACTCACATGACAGCAGGAGGTGCTGCTCGCTGAAAAGCCCGGAATGGTGGGAGACTTTGATAATATCACGAGAGTTGGTAACATGGGCAGAAGACTTTGAATAAAGCTGTCTGACCTCCTTGGCCCAAGTGCTTTTACAGCCAAGCAAAACAATTTCTCCAGACTCTAATGAATAGACTTCTGTCATTGTTCATCATAATAATGCCCCGATCCTGGCAAGATTATCTAGATGCTACCATAATCCTGCTAATAAGTGATGATTAAAAAACACACACTTGAGGAAAAAGAAAGGTAGAATTTGGATCTCTTGCCCCAGTCTCTTCCCAAAGGAAAGCAGGATAATAAATGACTTCTGACTGTGATATATGACAAAAGAGCCTTACCACATCAGTTTTCTACAGGAAAATTCAGCCAGCTCACTCAGTTTTGTCCATAAAAATACTGCTCTATTCAGTGTGAGAGGCCTGATAAATGGAGGGGACCATATTGAAGACATCTAGTGAGTTTTTTTTTCCCCCTTTTCAGGGGGAAACAGCTGGAGACAGAAAAAAAGATTAATTATTTTTTATGAAACAAGCATTTTCCCAAGCAGCAAAACTTCCTCCTAGTACTACAGAAATATGACTCTCCCAGTATGTGTTACTTCCTACCCATTTTCATCTAGAGACTTCTGGTTTTTGGCAGAGTCCAGTACCAGATATTTTACCCACAGGCAAAACCAAGTTGCTTAAGAGAGCGAAGTGTGATTGGGCATACAAGAAAAAAAAAAAAAAAAGTAATTTAAAAAATAAATTAAAAGTCAGGTGGGCTGACAACTTTTTCCTGGAACAGAGCATGATGTCTCTGCTGCCCCACTCCAACCAAGCTGCTGTCTTTTGGCTGTGGAAGGTACTGCAGGCTGTTATCACAGGGCAGGCAGCCAGAGTTCATGTCTTAAAGATTGACATTTTTTTCTCTTCAGAACTTGGTCTATTGCTGATGGAGGATGCAGCAGAGCAGAGTTTCTCACTCATGTTTTACATCTTGTTTAAGCCTAACTACTGACTCTAACAACAATATAAAGGACTGTTTTTTATGCTTTTAAATGCAACAAGAGTTAGGCAGATAAAATGCAGTTTCTTGCTGTATAATGTGGCTTTAAAAGCAAGGGAAGATACCTAGGTATATGCAATGCATAAAACAGAGGTAAGACCATCTGAATTGGACAGCTCTGTGGGTAGGGAGAGGATAACGAGATCTGGGCAAATTCCAGCACAGGAAACATTTAGGTACTCATGCAAGAAATGTGTTTCTACTGCACCCATTGTTATTAATTCCTGCTAACAATACGAGTCACCTCATTTGCACACCAGAAGTAGCTGATGTGCAAGCTGCACACATTCAGTAAGTCTAATACAAGTTCTGCAAAAATATAAATCTCGCTTTCACAATCAAGTTATCATCAGCTCAGCTACCACCTGATCTAAAAAAGCCTTAATTTTAAGATGAGAGGTTCTCTCTTCCCACTGGATTAGATTTCAGTGGGAGCTAGGCCAGGAAATTGCTTTTATTTATATTCTCCACCCCTGGCAAAGTCAATGGCCTCATTAATTCGCTGATGGGCCAGCACCACGATGGAAACTAGAGATGCAGCAGGGAAGATTGCCAGAGGAATTGCCATTTCTCTCCTCTCCCCAGCCTTCACCTTGCTTCCACCCTCAGCTCACCTTCAGCTCCCTCCTGCCAACCCTTGGAGCTCTTGCCACTATCTCCCCCCTTCCACCTGGATGCCTATCCTTCTTGGAGAGAGAAGAAAAAATACAGCCCCTAAACCCAACGTGCATATCTGCTAGTAGCAAAGGGAAAGAGCTGAAGCTAACTCAACTTGTGAAATCAGTCCCAAGTAAACCTCCACTTTGTTAAATATGCAGTAAAACTGTAACATAGCCTATAGAAATTATGGCACTGACTACAGCAAATCTAGGGACTGGTGTCTCACTTTCAGAACACAGCTTAGATTCTTGCTGATCCCCCACTGGTGCAGCTGTTACCTTCTCACTTCTTTTCAACACATGATTTTTTATTATTATTATTTAAAAAGTGTTTTTGACAGTGGGGTTTAATACTGTAACTGGCTTTACTTTGACTTTTATTGTTCATATAATCTGTCTTGCAGTAGAGGCACCATTAACCAGTAAAACCGTTTTTAATCCCGATAATATTATTGCTTAAAGTGAGCACGACAAGAATTTGTTCACTACTGGGCAGTAAATTTACTCTTCTAATAGGTTCATCCTTTATTAGGTATTTATTTCAGGAGGTTAAACCTTAATTAGACTGCATTAGGAAGCTGAAAAAGAAAGGAATGGAGATTCCAGCCTGAAAGTTTGTTTTTATTTGCTCTTTAGATGTCCAAAGAAATTCTCAGTACAATCTGTATTCCTCCGGATAGGGGGTTGCACAACTGAAGAGCTCCAATGTTTCTGCAAGGAGTTTGCATTTGTCTTTCCTGTACAAAAGTTACTGCCAAGCTGTAATCTTCCCCTGAATACAGTGTGTGGAGCCAACGCTGAACCCAATTTGCTGTGGCAGATGAATATAGCCAAGGTGGTGGTCTGAATGTTTGGCCTAAAGGCACAATCCAATTTTCAACTGTTTCAAAGCTATTATGTCAAAGGCTGTTTGCATAAACATAACAATAGCAGAGATCCCAGGCAGAGGGAGGCAGGAGAGGGAAAGCCTGCCCTCTCGTGTCTTGTGCCTGCATGTGCCTGGGAGGAGGTGTAAGCCGCACGGTTTGGTGCGTGGCTAGGGTGGAAAGAAAGAAAGGAAGGAAGAGGCAGAATTACCAGAGAAGAGCAGGTGTGTGTGCATGTGTTTGGGTACCCAGAGCCCATCTACGTTCGTGCTTGCAGGCGGTGGCTGTAAGTGCATGGAGAGGCACCGTTTGGCTGCACAGAGCGTACACAAATACAGGCACGTCCTTCTAGCTGCAGGCACAGACATTTTTCACATGCACACGTGTCCACACTGCTGAGATGCTGATTAAAAAAAAAAAAAAAAAAAAGATTCGGCCAATGATGGAAACAGGAGAATGTTAATGACTTTTTAAACTTTTCTCAAGCTTGAGAAACAGATGTGATTATTCAATTCATTACAAGAAAAATGTCTTGCAGCAGCATGCATGTGATGAGCTGACTGATGATGTGGGAACCTATGAGAAAGCTGTTTCCCTTATTAGAACTGGAGGATTTTCAAGTCAATGTTCTATTTCTCTTTCCAGTTATGCACACATACATGCTTTTTCAAATAATAAGAATCTGGACTGAACCTTTAAATCCATAGTGAACAAAAGGAAAATACCAGACCCAAAGGTTCTGTAACCTGCACAGTTTTACACATGGACTGGAACTTTCCCAACATTTGCTATGTTCAGACAGTATTTGGACTTGGGCCAAATATATAGACTGGGCCCAGTACTGAGCCTCATCTCGAACTTAAAAGATGGGAAGAGGATACACTTATCAGTTTTCTGAAGGGTAGCCGGAGCAGGAAAATCATTAAATGACAGAAGCTGCCAAAAATAAACATCCTCTGCTTTAAAAATCTTCCTTATATAGAACCGTCAATGCACAGGGCTTATAAAGACATCTGGCAAATTATTTTTTCTGATGGAGAGAATTCTTAAGGCCTCAACCCCAGAACAATAGAGGATTTCACAGCACAACAGATCTGCAGCATTATCGTCACATCCCATGGCCATTTCTAACCATCTGAGTCCAGCAGCTATGATGGGGCTGAAGGCAACACAAAGAGAAGCAGCCACAGATCCACCCAACAGAACTAAGTCCTCCTCATCCCAAGGCTGAGCCCCAGGCAAGGCCAGAACCGGGCACTAACAGAGATGATCATATGAAGACAGTTGTGTGTGAGATACTGAACAACTTGGCTCCAAAATTCAAATTTTTTCTAAACTCAAATGTTTAGAGCTTTAAGACCAATAAATGAAATTTTACACCACTCCAAGTTTTAATTTTCACACTGACTACTGCCAGAAGCACATGTGTTATCTAGATACGTAACTGGAGGTGTCTAACACCATTGTAAGACATGGCCTAGAACCCAGCTTCATTTCCAGCAGGATAACAAGGTGTCTCAGAAGCAGATCCTTTGCTATCAAACTATCAGCAATCTGAATAAAGACATGAAACCTGTAATTATTAACCCTTTCAAATAGCCCAGTGATAATACAAATATAAGGCAAATGTAAACTAAGTGATTTATCCAGTCTAAACCAATAGCTAATGACGGCACCATGCGAAGGGACTGCCAGCAGGAGGGTGGATGTTGGAGTAGGAAACACCATCAGCTGGCAGAAGGCAAGCCATGCCCTAGGAAGAGTATTGCTTTGAGACAATGAAGCAGATCAAATCAAAGCAACAGACAAAGTAAGCATTCTGCCAGAAATAAGTTTTTTTTTTTTTTTTTTCCCTGTGAGTAAAAGCACATCATACATCTCATCATATAGTTCCTTACAGAATAAAGGTGGGATTTACTTTGTAAATCTTGCCTTGTGATTAGCAGGCAGACAGGCTTACTGAGATCAACAAAATACTGGTTCAATACAGCAAGGTGTCCCCAGGGTCTTCCTTGCCTGTGAAATGGGACGACAGCTGAGATAATTACGTTTTTCACAGGACATTGTGATGATTAATTAGCTACAGAAGGAGCATGGCACACAGAAATTAAGTAGATATTTTTATGTGATGGAAAGTATGTTTATATTTATGTAAACACTGCCTGGCGTTCACAATCGAGAGCAGCAAATTTTGAGCTATACCCTGAGCTGCCTCCTCAAAGAGGCTCCTGACTGAAGCCTGCCCATACACCTCTCCTTGCACCTAAACCCACTGACTACAGCTGCTGCTACTCACACACCCAAAGCTAATCATGAACCCAGGCATTCAGGAGTCAGGGGTGGTAAGAGTCACAGGACAGGCTCTGAAAAGGAAGATGTGACACTGCAATGGCCCAACCCGATAGCAAAACCAAGTTTCCCAAGCTCCAGCCTGGTGCTTCTCCCACAAAAGCATCTGCCTTCCAGGGAAGGGCTGCTGGAGCAGAAGGAACTGAGATGCACAGAAGTAGCAGTGAGAACAGCTGAAAGAGACAGCTGAGAAGCAGTTTAATGAACACCAGCTTTGTTAGATTTTTTTATGCATCATGTTTTTTTAAAGCTGTATTCCTGTTTACATGTTTCAGTTGTAGCTTTGTCCTTGGCTTTCCTGGGCCCGCTGTTAGATCCTCTTGTGGGGACCAGGATGTTTGGAATTGCTGTTCTGCTGCTGTGACTCGGATGCTAGAAATCGCTTGGGTATAAACAAACCCCACAGCCTTCAGAGGCACTCCCCCAAAAGGGCTGTGACAGCAAACAGAAAGACATTGCGAGGGGCTGTTCTCAGCATCACCATGAGATGCTGGGTGCACCAATGTAAAATGGGGCATGTGCACATCTTTGGAGTCATTCTCTGACCAGATGTGAGCTAGTTTGCAGACGAGTTTCAGTGCATTGCTGAATAAGGAAGGCTCATGCATAAGTGTATTGCCAAATTGCAGACTGATTGAAGGCAAGGAAACAAGAAGCAAGTGAGAAACAGAAGAGAAAAATATAAAAAGTTGTGTGCTGTAAGGATATGTTATATCAGAGCATCATGTGACTGACCTCTTAAGGACAAGCTCTTGCTCTCACACAAGCACCTTGGATGATGGTTCAGCTTGAGGGGACAACTCTAGAGAAAGCAGAACCAAAAGGATGTGGGTAAAGCCACAGAACCAGGACTTCTGTGCAGTCAGCAGTTCTGCAGTTGCTTCATATTTGCTGCAGTTGCTTCATTCAACATCTTTAACATTCCTGTTCTTAAGGATCCAGCTCCTAGCTTTCTGAAGCAAGACCGTCTAGACAGGAGGAACCAAGAATATTCTTGTGCTCCCTTATCTGTGGGCCAGGCTCACACCCATGTCCTGATTTTCAAGTGCTTGGGCCAAGTGGGAGTGACACAAAGAAAGACACAAAGAAACAGACCCCTGACCCAGACAGCAGAAGAAGCAGGCCCCTAAAAGCACTGTGGCCAGCACCAGGAGGTCAGGTTAACAGTCACAGAAACTCTGGAATGGAGAAAATTGGAAATTAGTAGAAACCCAAGGATCCAGCAATACCATTATTTAAACCATTTTAAAAAGAGAACAACATCTGCCAAGGAGGTGCAGACACTACAGCACCCTGTGTGAAGCCAGCAAGCCCTAGCTTTGTCTCACACTGATATTACATAGCTTCCTTAACATCTGTCAAATGTTTTGAGATCCTGGGATCAAAGATGATATTGGACAGCAAAGCAGCATTGTTCATTACTGCTAGAATTAAGCCTGTGCGCTGACAGCAAAATAGATGCAATGAAAAATGTCAAAGGCTTGAAAAAAACTGCAAACTTCAAGATGCATAAAGGGAAAAGCCTGTTTCTCCCCCTCCCCTCCCCCTCATCACACTCAGATGTAATAATTTTCCCTAGTTCCATGGCTCTCACATAGCTAATGCCGTGTTCGGTTGCTGGAGCCTTTACAGATGCAATGCATTAGCAAAGCCTGCCAGTCGGCATCCTGTTTTTCCAATCACTCTTCTGAAACTCCTCCACTTTTCTCAGAGGTTTTATCAGAAAGATGTTCCTCTGAAACATTTCATCGAGGGGATCTGACAGCTCTTCAAACACCAGCTGAAATTCATTTGTTTTCCACTGCTTCCTGTTTTTACAAGTTCATTAGTGTTTCACCAAGATAGACCAAAGATTAGAAACTTTCACCAGCCATGCTGAATTCCTGACATATAAATTCATGGGATACTGGCTAAACCTCCACACTATGTTTATGTACAAGCACAAATACATGTGCACGCACATACACCATGTACATCGGTGTAAACATACATGTAGACATACATATATCAAAATCATTGAGAGCTGGGTGTTTAGAAATCCCTTAGGCTATTCTGCATACATTGAGGTATGCTTGTAGCTGTGAAGTGCATAAGCACTCACATCAACACACATACACAGGCAAAGCAAAGGCCCCACTGTGGGCAGCCTGACACTGAGCCTTTTTTTAAAATGGAATTTCCGAGGCCAAAAAGGTAAATAAGCACCTAAAGCATCTCAGCTGTGGTCCATGGGTCAGGGCTGCTCACAGGACGAGCAGGAGAGAGAGAGCATGCACATACATTCCTGAGGACTCACAGGGTCTGAGTGTTCAAGCGCAATGAAGAAGGCACTGTGTGTGCTCCAGCATCCAGGCTTTCAGCATTATCTGTCTGATACATTAATATGCTAATTGTAAGAGAAGAAATGTGGAACTAATTCCATGTATCATTCATGTAAGAGCATCTAGGTAGCAGTGAGATACGGTTGTATCAAAACAGACGTAATCACATTACTTTTGATGTATTCTAGACCAGGAGTACACAGGATGTTCTCCTGTTTAAATAGGTTAACAGGCTGTGTAGTTACAACAGAAGCAAGAGAATTGAAATCTATTTCTAATTTTCACACAGGAGCTGCTTTCTCTTATATCCCTGAAATGCAACTGTACAGCTTCTTATAAATTGCAGTCCTGAAGAAAACAGCAAGAAGATAAACAGATTTATGGCTTTGGAAATGGACAACTTTCAGATTAGTCAAACACAATTTTGTTGTTAAGGATGATTTAACAGTTGGCACTTAACCTGTCCGTCTTCTGTCCTTTTTATTTTTTTGAAATNNNTCCTTTTTATTTTTTTGAAATTGCTTATAATTGATTGATTCAGAAATTACAGGAAAAAAAATGACAAAGGAAAGCATGTCTGCTTTGGTCTAGTGATTTTAAACAAGCCTGATGTGTCAGCCAACAGAAAGTGCTGTTGATACAATCATGGAAGGCACCAGGTAACTTACTGTACTTATATTAAACTAAGCTTGTATCATCAGGAAGCTGGAGCTTTCTAGTTGGCTGCTAAAAAATGTCAAATAACATTTTTTAAGTGGGTTGGTAGTGATTTACAGCTTCATGTTTATGATAGAATCACAAAGCCTTCTTTTTGTTTGCTTTTCTTGCAGGTCAACTTCTGTGATTTCAGGGCTCTGTCACATGAATCAGACTGGCCTCACTTTAAAAATGGTTCCCTGGATGACCAAAATATCAAATTCCTTTAAAATTGTCCTGAGCCCTTAGTACCACAGAGCCATTATTAACTTATTGCTAGAGACTATAAAATAGAATATTATTGCTTGGTTACACATTGTGTTTGTTGCTTTCTTTCACTTAAAAGACAAAACAACTGCTCCACATCTGCCCCCATTGGAACCATTTGATGCTATTATTGAAAGTATTAATTACTTTTAAGACTAGGAAACTTTATTATTTAAAATCATTATATCAAACTTCACCACCACAGTTTTTGGTATCTTTGTATTTTCTCCAAAGTCCTTTGGCCTGGCAAGCAGAGCTGGAAACATAATCAGGTGTTTTCATGCTATTTTCATTACTGCTCTTACCCTAGTTGAAGAAGCACTGCTCCAAGAATATTTGATGTATTTCACCTTCACCTCTATTGTTTTACTGAGACCACCACTAAAGGACACTAGAGGAAAAAGTTTTAAGTAAAGCAATGTGCAAAAGTTCAGCTCATCAACAATTTTATGATAAAAGATAACTGCCACCATACATCAGTGTGAAGTTTCTTCATCCTGACAGCGCTGATAATTTTAACAGCATGGCTTGTTCACATAGCAAGCAGACCAAGATCTTAAGCTCAACACAAGCCATGTGAGAGTACTGGTGTTTTGGATGGTCATTTGTTCTACGGAAAAAATGCGAATATCTAGCCTGCAAAAAAATAAATTCTTCTACCTGTTGTCTGTTTAGTTCCAGCAAGAGTATTTTATTATTCATGACCTACATAGCACATTAGATGTTATACAGACAGATGGAGAATAAACTAATTCCAGAGCAAGCCAGACTCAACATTTACTTCTTCCTGGCTTTTTACGAAGTTCTTCACAGAAGCAGCATGTTCCCTGTTACTACAAAGAACAGGATGTGCCACCTTTTTTGGAATGTACCAGTGCAGATACTAAGAGGGAAATAAACAAATAGGCAACTCTCCACATTGAAGTAGATCAAAATACATTCTAAAGTCATGTTGATAAGACAAAACCCCACTTGGTGGTTTCACCTGTTCATTAGCTGTTATAAATGTATCATATTCACTTGAAAATTCTCCTTTTCAGTGCCACAGGCTCTTAAGGAAGAGGTGTCACCTTGGGACTGGTATCCAGAATCTGAATAAAGCCAATATAAACATGGGGAAGAGGGAGGCAGAATGGTAGGACTTTAAATGATAGCAAAGTTAACATATTTGGAAGTGATTTCTATTGTTTCTCTTTGAAAATCCACAGATACTTGATCCATAGTGTTATGAGTGTATAAATTACCTTTTGGAAGGAAGGAGTTCTAATGATGTGCTTGACAGAGGGGAAGCACAGGGGCACAGTGCACAGCATGACTTTAAAGAAATGAGCCAACAGCTGAGAGTAGGAAAATTCATCAGGCAACTCAGCCAAGGCAGTGGAAAGAGGTGAGAGAATGGAGACAATCTTCTGCAGATCTTCCTTCCTCATTGTTTTTCTGTTGCTCCTGATCCCTCCACCTCCTTTCTCTCCAAGCCGCCAAGGCAAGGCAGGACCGTCTGGTGTCTGCAGCCTGATTTTTCCCCCTCTCTCAACACCATCTGAGAAACCATACTCCTAATGGAGTTTCCAGATGTTTGTGTCATTCCGGCTTTTGTGTCATTCTGCATTTGCTCTTTCAGTTCAGATCTCCCATCTCTGCCATGGCAACAAAACTTCACGGTGCACAGCAAAAAGCACAGGAATCTCACATAGATAAAAGCATGCTGCAGGTAGGGGTGGGTGAGCTTTTGCCATTGGTGTTCACACAAGTAGAACTATTTCACAGTTTCTCACATCTGCGGATAGCTATCTCAGGGGTGTATCATGCCATTTCTCAACAGTAGTGTTCAGCTTCCAACACACACCACAATTACCTAGACGTGGATGGCCAGCCATTGCCTGTAACAGCTTTGTGATGCAGACAAATCATCACATCAGAAAGAAGTTTTCTCCACGTTGATGAAGTTGTTCATCTAATAGATCATTCCACCTACAACTTCCATGCTGTAGCCAAAGTTACTCCATGTAGCAGCATCATAGTGATCCTCCCTGAGTTTCCACCTGCTGAGCTTGCAGCATTTCAGCCAGAGATTCTCTAAGAGCAACTGTAGCCCCTACTTGACTATAACTAAAGTCTAATGCATCCTAAAGCAGTGATTCCAAATCTATTTCCTTAATCTTACGGAAAATTTTCTGCAAGTGCCATTCAGGTACAAGTTCCCATTGAGCCCATTACAGGCTTGCTTTGGGCAGCAGGTACTTGGTGCCCCAATCGCTCTTGTTTTCAAGATATTGCCAAAATAGTTTGGCAATTAGTTTGATGTGATCCCTGCATACAAAAAGCTTCTTTGCAGAGTGCCAGAGGACACCTAAATATCTCATGATGTGCTTTACTATAAGAGAATAACACACTAACTTCATTCTAGCCTTTTAAGGGAGCAAATGCAATACAGCTCTCTGAAGCTACTCTGAGCAATCATTAGCACTGCTCTAATAAGGACTTGAATAAATAGCAAAGGAGCACAAAGCAAAGGAGCACAAGTATTTAAGTATTTAGAATACAGTAGCTATTTCAAACTCTTGAAACACAAGCACCTTTTTTGTAGTTCAAATTAATCCACTTGCAAAGTGGATCAACCCAAGTTGCGCAAAGGCACTTTGGTACAAAAGAACACTCGCTTCAGAAGCTAACGCAGAATAGTTCCAGTGCTTTAAACGTGCCCCCAGATTTATTCTGAACTAACTTCCTGCTCTGATAAGCCTTGAGAGCTGAAATTTCCGCTCCTGGTTTTCCCTGTGAAACTGTACAAAACCCAGGGTGGTGGGAGCATGTGTCTTAGAGACCAGGGGTCAGAGCTGGGGAACCTATTCAATTGTTTTCCCACTCAAACCACAAAAAAAGAAACGTTCCTTTAGACTCCCAGCCAAGGAAGAAAGTAACATGGCAAACTTGGA
>VXAV01005460.1:0-25441 GCA_013399715.1 Alectura lathami | reverse complement strand
CCTTTTTTTTTTTTTTTACCCTAAATATTCCACTTACCAGCCCCTGCCCTGCAAAGGTTTTCTTGCAGAATGTGTCATTTGTGACCAGCTTTGGGTGTTTAAAACATTTACAGGGAGAGAAAGACAGATTGATGCCTTTAGTGCAGCCTGCACTCATCAGGTCTAAAGACAGGTCAGGGAGATGACAGGAATACTAAGCTTAAGGTGACGGGCTTGGCGCCATGCTACATTTAAGCCGAGACTGAGAGTCCAGAATTCCTGGACATCATAAAGAATCTATTATCATTGTGGTCACTTTCAGCAACGCTGGTTTCATTACCATCTGTCTTCATCCACTGATGCTTAGGGAATAAATATTAAATATGGAACTTTTCCTGGATTCAAGTCACAGAAGGCGGAAGGCGAAGCAGTTCTCTAGTAATACGATCTCAGAACACCTTTGAGTAGGTGGAGGAAGATAAAGAAATCAGATAAGATCATTAGCTCTGTCGAGTTGAAAATAAGGGTTCAGTTCTCAGCTGAGCAATAATTCTCTTTTCAAGGTGGGCAATATTTAAGCAATCATCCCTAGAAAATTGGTCATTACCACTGGCTAATAACCGATTTGTTAGTTAATAGCCCAAGGTGAAACCAAGGGCACTAAATGCTCTGACAAACCACCACTGACTGCAGTATTAACAGTTTTCAAGGGCATCATTGCTATTATAAACCATGTTCATTGATTTATAACAACACTAATATGTTTTATAAAAGAGCAGTGCAGTGTTCTGGAAAAATTAATCATTTCTTGCTAGCCCACAGCTGACTGTCCATTGCTCTCAGTCCTGTAGTGAACTGGATACCATCAAGTTTGGTTCTGCTTACACTCAAGAGCACAAGAAATGGACTGGAGGAAGCAGGGGAAAGGAAGGAGTCTTTTCCAGAGAAAGGAGCATATATCCATGTCATCCTGGCAATGAGAAATAGTTGGCTGCCCAGTTTCCACCATCCACAACTGTGTATTTTTTTCCAATCTACCTCGAATCACATTCACAGTCCTACAGCCCATTTCTTCCATGCTACCCCAAGAGCCATACAGAGATGGAGCCCCCTTTTGAAAATCTTTCATGCTTTTCCCCAAAATACAAGTCAGACTAGAGGCACAGACCCACATTCATGTGACAGATTACTCTTTTCTACTGAACTATGATCCCAGCATGCACAAGCTCGCAGCCAATGTCATTTGTGATGTCGCTTGATCCCATCTGACCTTAGGCTCTGAAACTAAACCACACTATTTTGCTGCTGGAGCATGCTAAAAGTGCGTGTGTGGATGTTACTGGGGCTCAGCTGATGGGTTATACCTTGTTAAGTCACCATAACTCTGGCACATCACTGAATCCACAAATTCTGTGACTGAAGGCAATAGCTTTCAAAAAGCTAATCAGATCAGAGCAAAGCCCAAGCATGCCCAGCAACACAGGACTAGATGGCAAGAAAAAAAAATGCAGCTTCTGCTTGATCTGTGTCACAGTTTCCCCCAGCAGTATCCTTACCCATTTCACCCCAGGGGGCTGTGGATTGGCACTGATATGCATGTACTATCCTGGTTATCACCTGGAAGGAATTTACAGACCTATGCAAATGTCCTGCCTGGGGATAATCCACTAAGCCTGTGTGCACTTGACTTCTGTGACCACAGCGGGGAATTAAAAAAAAATATATATAGTTTGCAGGAGTTTTACATTTGGATTAGTGATACCGCCTGGAACATGGGTAATTCTGTGTTGTTGCATGCTCAGTTGAGTGTGGACAGGACTCAGTCCTAAAGAAAACAACAACAAAACAAAAGAACAACTTTATTAATCATTCCCTTTTGATAAGTAGCAGGATTTTCCTCATTGCACTAATGCTTGAATTGAAACTTTCAGCTCATATAAGAAAACTTCAGGCAGCCTTATTCCTGATTAAGAAGGAAACTGAAAGTTCACTCATCCCTTCTGTCAGCAAATCTGTTCTTTCTGCCACTAGTGCCCACCAAGCCTGAAGGAGTCTCCATGTCTTCAAGGGCAAGACAAGGCAGTTCATGCAAACTTTCCCAAGCTGTAGCATGAAAGCCTCAAAGAGAAAAACTTGCAGGAGAATGATCTCAGCTTCCAGATGGCCAGAAAAACTCCTGTGATCTCTAGTCAAGTAGCACTCTTTACGTAGCTAAACTGCTTGAAGCCCCATTAGAACTGGAGTTGAAATGCCCAGCTCCTCAGAGACACTTAAGTATTCTTGATCTAATATTTCAATTGGAATTTGGTGCCTAAATACCAATGAGTTCTGGAGCAAAATCTCCAAGTAGAGAAGGATTTTTTTTTATCTCAGCCTGCTGTTTCCCAAGGCAAATCCAAATCTGAACCAAGCTGTGCCAAAAGAGACAGACATATGAGTTAGAGCCACTATATGTACATACCTGCCTGTGTATAGATTAATCACAATAAGGATCCAGTGTGGACATTTCAACCCAGTAATTTTAATGGAAATGAGGCTCTAAATCTGTATTATCACACCAAGAAAAATTGAGCTATTTTCACATCTCAGTTGCCTAATGGACTAGACACACATTTTCCTTTGTCTTGGGGAATGAGCTGTAAGTGACAGGCTCTCCCCTGGTTGTTAATGATGCTTTCTTCTATTGGCTGGCCCATGACAGCCTGCTGGGCGCGGCTGCTCTATGAAGTGCTGCTGTAGCCCCCAAAGCACCTGTGCACATGTGTTTGTGTGTGCAGCAGGCAATCTCACATCCACAAATGCACTCTTTGGTGACCAGCTCCTTCTCCTTCTAACACGAGGATGTGCAGTGGGCTGGAATTTCGGCTAAGCACAGAAATGAACATTTACTTCATGCAATAGTCAAGGACCCCCTGACTTTCCTAGAGGTGAGGTTTTTCATGCAGAAAACCTGTTGATCTCATAGCAAGGATTGAGCAAAACCTGAGTCAGAGTTTTGGGATCTGCCCCAGTTTTCCAGGCAGGAGAAATGTGTTCCCATGTGTTGCATGGGCTCAGTCTATGATTCGTTCTAAAACTAGCCCTGCCCAACTGACCCAATAAAGACTGTCGACTACAATAAGACTTCTTTGACAAGTTAGGAAAAACAATTGGAAACATAAATTCATGCTGTGGATCAAGCACCTCAGCAAACATTTACTGCTCTCTTTTTTTTTTTTTTTTTTTTGTCTTTCCCACAGAATGTTAGAAAAAAGGAAAGAAAGAAAAATGACAAAGAATTAGCTGTACATTTGTGGTTTATTGGTTTTCCTAGAATTTATTGCGATGCCAGAAATTAATTTATGAATAATAGCAAGCATGGGATCACAACGAACTTCATGTGAAGAAAAAAAAACACTTAAAGAATGTTCTAGTTGGCAAGAAAAAGCCCCTGTGTCAATCTGAATGCCAAAAAAGGAGGGTAAATCTCTCATACCAGCTTTGGAAATCATTAAGGGTTTCTAAATTATGAGACAATGTTACATTGTCTTCCCAAACATTTTTTCGCATTTACTTCTCTGTGTGCCTAAGCTCACAGTGTCCTGGAATTTTATTGCTTTATGGCCACCGATATGCAGAGATTTAGGAAAATATCACTTTTTTTTTTTTTTTTTTTCCCAAGAGTTGTTCTTTCTTTTTCTTTGAATGGAGATTGCTATGTATTACTCATTCTCGTGCCTCTTTGACAAGGATCATTACTTATGTTTATCATAAAAAGATGCTCTCTATTACTGTCATATGGTTCCAGGATTTGTTATTATAATGCTGCAGAGTCCGGAAATGGCACAAAACAAAGGCCAGTTTTATTTGGCATATTCGTGAGAGCCTTTCACTGCCAAGATCCTCCTTATTTGCTTCAATGCAAGCATCTCTAAAGTCTAAAATAGAAGAACTCATTTTGCATAAGGAAATAAAAAATGGGACAATTCTCATGTAGGAAAACAGGAACAATGTCATAGAAAACGCATACAGGAGGTTGAATTTGTCTATAGCACTTGTCCCCTTAACATTATATGGCCAGATACATCTACTTGTGCAGGTTTCGTGACTGATTAAATCCCACAAGCACCAGGAGGCAGGTTTCTCCATCACCAAGGATGTTTATGAGTGGCATCCTCAGCAGAGCTCAGCAGAGAGACCATCAGCAGGAGGGCACTGCCCTAACCAGCCCCGAACAGCTTAGGGATAAATCAGTGAAGCCTCAGGGAGCAGGACTTGAAGTCATGTGCATGCGAGGACTCTGCAGCTGTATGGGTTTTCCTCCACCCCACAACCAGAACTATACCATGTGCCAAGAGGTCCTAAAGGAAGAGGGGATACCGTTTCCTTCACTTTTCCTTCAACTTAGCACATTCCTCCCAGGGGAAAGTCCTCCCGTCCATGTGTGGTTGCAGAAGGGCTGTGTTACACAACACTGTACTCAAGAAAAATTTGGGAAGGATACAAGAATTTGCTGAGTGCTGGTGTCTGAATTCTCAAGCAGTGATGAAGGAACAACTGGCTGGTTTGATAGATTCAACTGCTGGCTCCTGCACTGACAAATATCAAGTTCAGGTACCGGATTGACACGAGATGTATTTGTACTACAGAATATCTGCCTGTTAAATGAATATAATAATGCTTACCTGCCTCACAGACATGTTATGACTGCTAGTCAGCCACTGTTTATAAAGATCTTCACTATCCCAGCTCAGCATTAAGATGCAGTTGTTAAAACTGAGTTTCCTCAAGTATTTCCAGGTATGGTTATGGACCAGTAAATGCCATAGGAATATGAATCAAAGACTATGGTGGACCCAATCAGCAAGAAAATTCAGATTGCAACATCTTGACCACTTAGATGTCAACATAAAAAAAAAAAAAAAAAAAAAAAATTTGCAACTCTTGGATAAAACTAAAATTGCCCAAAACATAAAAATGTGATACAGAAAGTCAATATTTTGAAGCTGTGTTTCGTTATGAATTTGGGTGAAAACTAAAAACCTCCAAACTTTGTGTTAAAATATTCCTCATTTAAACTGTATAAAAATGTTTTCCATTAGAAAGGTCAAAATGTTTTCAAACTGTATTTTCATTTCATTCATACATTCTAAGAAATTATACTGAAATTTAAATGAGACATTATAACTTTCTTGGAATTAAAGGTTCTTTTCATATTAAAGTGAAAAATTTCAGTCTTATCAAAGTGAGTTTTGAAAAATCTTTCCATCAAAACATTGATGAAACTGTGAATTTGTGAATATATTTAATTTGTGAATATATTTGTGTTCATTTGGGTTCATTTGTGAATATATTTAAGTTTTGTCAATGTATATGTTCCAGTGGATTAATTCTAGTGCATTTTCCACACAGAAATATTTTGCATAGTAAAATAGATGGAAAATTGAAATTCTTCTGCTTTTATAAGAGTAAAAAATACCCATTGATGCTGATAATTCTTAGTTTGAGAGATGATTAGGGTTAGGGAAACAACAAAATTTGCACTCAATAGCAAACCAGAAGAGTCATGAGTTTTTGCAGAGCTCTAGAAGAGCAACTTCCAAAAGGCACCCACGCAAAAAGCATCGGTCAAACTCCCTTACTGCAAGGCCGTTTCAGAGAGGGTGCCCATCAAGAAGAGATTTCTAGACTTCTGAAAATTCTTCCAAACACAGCAAAATACTGACTCCGCGTGCAGAAGACCAGGTAAAAGAGAGCTAGATTCCAAGCTCCACAAGGGCTGTGCTAGAGACATTTCAGCTCATGAATCAAAATTAGGTTTCACAGGCTTGCAGTCAGTGAATCCTGCCACCGCTCTGCGGATGGCTGCTCTGAAAGCCAGGGGTGCTAATGAACAGAGAGCACTGTTAAGACTTCCTACACTGGAAGTAAATGACAGAGGTGGTTTATCTTATTGTTTCCAACGAGTGCATTTGACAGGAGTTCAACTGGCGCAAAGAAGTAAAAGAAAAAAAAGAAAAATGTTAAGGCTGCACCAAAATAATAATGACTGAGAATCGCAGCACTTTCCTTTCAAGAATCTCCAAAGAAACTGTCATCTTAAACAGCGATATGTCTTACCAGGAATTGAATGGCAGCTGTATAGGTGGCTGTAGATATAAATGCTAGCTATAGGGTCACTGGAGTATAAAAAACACATTGAGAGGATGTTTTCATTATACATTTGCTTTTGTCTTCCTTTGTCAGGTTAGTGTTGCATTTGCTCTGTTGTGTAGTAGCCGTGACTTTTATTGATTTGTGTTTTTCATACTGTAAACGCTCCTGGTCAGGGGCTGTCATCATTTCTCGGCACAACTACATTCTGTAGAGTACTTAGCATGAAATATATCAATAAAAATGGTGAAGCCCCCAGAGGATACAGCTGTGCAGTGCAGAGCATGTCCCTGACATATCTCACCTCAGGATCCACAAAATAAGGATTCAGAAAGGAATTCAAAATGAATGTTTTGCTGCATGTTCCCTTCTGAATGTGTCTGGTCCTCTGTGCAATATGGACAGGCACTGGAATTTAGGAAACAGAGACAGAGAGGGGCAGAGAAAGAAAAAGAGGTAGAGTTGGAGGCGGAGATGGAGGTGGAGGTAGAGGTAGAGGTGGAGGTGGAGGTAGAGGCAGAGGCAGAGGCAGAGGCAGAGGAGGGGAGACAAAGAGAGAGGCAAAGGCAGAGGTAGCAACAGAGAGGTTCTAAAATCCCAGGACCCCAGAGAACAATTTTTAGGAAAATACATCCATTAGAACAAGACTGTTGCTAACATAATGGAAGACAGCAATGATCTCTTCAGGGCTTCCCTCGTGAAACCTCCTTAGAGAAACTTTTCATCTTTACTACTTCCTCATGACCCAGTTCAGGATTTTCACTGTTACACTCTGGGGGCTTTTATGCCACTGCTACTTGTCTAATTCAGGTCCTGAGTCAGCAAAATACTTCAATCTCTGCCTGGTGGCCCCACTAGCTGCACTGGGATTACTCCCATGTTTAAAAGTAATATCTTGCCAAATTGAAATAATATGCCCTACTTAAAATCTCGTATACCAGAATCCGCTGGGCCCAGACCCCAAAACCATCAGGTGTCTCTATGTAACTGTTATCTAAGATCACTCATACAATCAGCCCAAACCCAAGAATCTTATATAACTAGCTGATGCAAGAAATGTACATATTTAATTCTATCACTTTTCACTTTCAGGTCCTCGGGGTACAGAAGATGACAACATTTTTCTGCCAGAAAGAAGAAAAGATCTTAACTGCTTTTAATTTAAGAGATTTCAATCCAGTTATTTGTTAGAGTGATGGAAGGGTAATGGAGGAATCCTGTTTTACCCAGATGAATTTCCCATGACAAATGATATTGGCTCATCATCTGTGGGCGTGATTGAATTCCAGTGTTTTCCCTGCTCTAAAGCATGGATAGGGTTGTAAAGAGCTCTTGTTTTCCTTGGGACATTTGTTTCCAATTTTGCGAACATTGAGAATGTGGTTATTTTTGTAGTGCTGTTATGAAAGCCTGGCATTTTCTTCTTCATGTTGGAGTTAATTATAAATCATTGGAGTTGCACTGCCCACAACAAAGTTCTCAGACCCAGAAACTGAATCATTGCTGATCACTGCTCTCCCACCCCTGCTCTCTCTCTCACTGTCAGTTACCCTTTGAGGAAGGGAGGGGGCGTTATTTTAAGATGTTTTTATTGGCTTCAAAATACAAAGTGTCAGTTCCAAGGTCTTTTTTTCCCAGAGCAAGATAAACTCCTTTGGGCCATACATCACGGGGCTTTCGCATAACTTGACAGGACCTCACATTTAAATGCCTTTGCAATACCATATCTGATGACTTATGGGAGGACTGTAGTTTTTCAGGGGATGTATCATCAAAAGCCCCTTTCAGTAGCGTTGGGCTTAGTCCCAGGTTTCCTTCTCTAACTCTTTCAATAGCAACTTTTCTTCCTTAAAAAAAAACAAAAAAAAAAAAATACAAGCACACTGAGACAAACAGATGCACAAGTAATACTGCACCAGGCTATTCTTCCGCATGTTTGAGATGGGGTTTATTGTTGTGTTGTTGTTGTTTTAAATTAGCTTAGCTCTTTTGTGAATTTCACTGTCGTTTTAGGCTCAAGCATGTTCTTTAAAGCAGATTAGGTTTGAAAATTCAGGTCAGAGGATCACATCAAGTTCTGTTACAGGAAATTTGTTAAAGCTCCCCTCCCACTAACCTACTTAGTGTCAGGTCTGATTTGAAAGTAGGGCACTTATAAGTGTGAAGAGTTTAATCAGGTTTCCTATTTTTATTAGAAAAGATGAAAATCCAGCTTCTCTTTAAAATAAACTGCTCGATTTTTACTTCAGTCTTAGTAAAGGCATTTGTGTTCATTCCCAAGGATGAATGCTTTTGCAGAAGCTGCTTGCTGCACACTTGTGAAAGGAGATTGTCTCTGGAAACAAAATAATCATATTTAACTTAATTGGGCCCTAGTTCAGCAAAGCACTTAAGCACAAGTATAAATCTAATCTTACTCAAGACAAGACTTACACAAGCACTTCAACCTGAAGTGCTTAATTTCCAGTGGAGTCAATGGAGCATTCCAAAATCATGACTCAGGTCCTGGAATCATTAGACTGGCATGACTTTTGGGAAAAAAAAAGAAAGTATAACTGGATGTTATTTTCCCTTGTCACTACAGTTGCTAGCAAGTTTCTTAAAAATAAAGCTCCTTCCTTCAAACTTAAGAGCGTGCTTAACTTCAAGATCCTTTTTTCTGAATTAGAGATATGAAGCAATGTGTCAATTGACTGCAGCATAATCTCCCTTCAAAGGAAGATCTTCCTGAGACCTGAGAAATGCACATTTCACCAGAAGATGAATGCTGTGTTATAAAGAGATGTTTGTAGAAGACTTCATTGGAGGTGGTGTCAGAGACCAGAACCGTTACATGGAGGTTACTGTTTAGCACAATCCCCAATGGTGATAGGGAAAAAAACACAGCCTCTCATGTTTAGACTGATGTGGATAGTGGCTGGGAATAATTTACAAATCCTGTCAGTACCTCCTTTGAAATAAAAAGGAATCAATGTTGAATGCAAATACCAGTGCAAAATGCACAGCTATAAATGGTGCATTAAGTTCTCTTTCATTTAAATGAACAGCTTTGTGTTCGTAGATAGGAAAGACTGAAAAGACACATCTATTTTGCAGTTGCAGGTATACTGGTACAAGAAAATACCTTCTGGGAAATGAGCCTGTCAGCTTACATACATTGTATATTAAGCAAATAATGTATTCAGTGTTAGATTACTTCTTGCTATAACATTCAGAATTCTATTGCTGGCCATACAGTGGCATGCTCATTTACACCAGAGGGCACATTAGCCTTAATTCTACTGTTCAGCAGGCTCAGTTATTCCTATTTAAAAGGCTCAAACTCATAACAATAAACCTGTGGTTGTAGTAGTTATGTCTTTTCCTCGCTTTTCCATGAACCTAAGACATTGAATATTTCAAGTGACACCAATTTTCTCTTTGCATCTGGAGTAAATCAGCTTGATTCCAGAGAAAACAAAAAGGCAACAGCAAGTCCTTCTAGCTGAGAATCTGGCCCACAGTGCCTGCTAACTTCTCTATAGAGGCTAATGGGGAAAATGCCTGTCATTTTGCGGCTTCTTTCTCTCCACAAACACATTTAAGACAAGTTTGGTCAATTATCCCCATGTCTCCTATATCCATTTAGTGTAATTCCTATTAAGTGCAGTTCCACCTACAGCACTAATGGGAGAAATACTGATCAACTACAGGTCCCTCTTTGCTATATTTAGCTAACGTAAACGCTTGTGATTCCAGTGCATTGCCAGGGGAATGAGATCGTTATAGACGATAGCATTTCCATTTGACTTCCCTGGAGGATAGACCAGCATGGGTGAAATCCAGAAACCTACTTTAACAGAAGTACAAATAATAATAGACGTAAGTTACTGGAGGCTCTGCAGTCACAACATCCTGGAAGCCAGGTAGCTGAGCAGAAATAACACTAAACTAGGCATCAGAAAGCTTGGTTCTACTTCTGTCACTATCCTGTTGTGTGACCCAGAGCAAGCCACTCCATCACTTCGAAGATCTCTGCCTTATTTCTTCCCTTCTCTATTTTCAGTCTTTGCAACAAGAACTGTCCTGAGCTTGGAGTGTGTTTCCCCTGTGTAGTTAGACCTTGGTCTTAGTGCTTCTGTTGGCTTCACCCTCAGCTTTGCTGGGGATTAAGGGGTGTCAGCAGCCCTTGCATGCAGTGGCCTGGCAGAACAGCCTATGGGGGAGCTTGGGTAAATGGGATGCTGCCTACTCTCAGGAACACGTACAGCCCTGCTGAGTGTGTGAGCCAAGGGAAATCTGGTTCTCTCTCACAGTGCGCTGGGTCCTCGCTCCTTCTGTAGTCACTGGTTGCTGGTAATCCCTGTGGTTCTAAGCGCTGAGACGCTTTGGGATTGCTTCTCCAACAGTGGCAGGTGAGCCATTGTGGCAAATCAAAGGAAAAGATTTGAGGAAGATTCAACACACACATGAGTTTGTCTGCTCCTCCCTGGAGTCAGCTCTGGCATGATCAAAAGCATAGCTTGTGTTGTGACCCTTACATGTTTGAGCAGACATTAGGACAAGCCATAGACAAAAACCTGCTATGAAATAGGAGTTGCCGTACCCCACACTCACACCACAATCAGAAGCAAACTGGCAACCCCATTACCTGTGATATCCAAGTTCATTAGGACTGCCAAGTGGCAGGGTTCTGCCATAAGTGCCAATAAATAAGAATACCAACTCAAATATCAGTCAGCTAAATATCTCCTTACAGCAAGGGATATTTAGAAAGCTTTGTGGAGGCCAGCAGTCAGGCACATATGTGCATCCGGCTCCAGAAATGGGTTTTTATTGGGCAGGAAAAGGATGTAACAGATAAGCATACAAAATCAAGTCAGTGGGCAGGAGGCAAAGAGATAAGGAATCAGACCACTAGAAGGAATGCAATGAAACTGTTTTCAAAATTAGTCCCATATCTGTCCACAAATGAAGGCTTGGGCAGTCTGTTCACACACACATACTAGGAGCCTCCGTATTTGTTCCATTGCTGAGCCCAGAGCAGAGGAATGGAGATGTGCGGCAACAAAATACCAACCTAGGTAAATTTTCTGCTTCCTTCCTGCACTGAGCACAAACAGTATGATTCTCGGGAATCATGGACATGCACAGTCACACATCCTTAGGTACATGTTCTCCTTCACTCTTACCCTCCCACATAGCAATTATCCCCACTATATGCTCATACTCTGCCGAACACTGTCACAACAATGTTTCCTAATTCAGAGTGAGCATAGAGCTAGACCAGAAATCAACAGATGGAAGAAGTCAGACAGCTTTGGACAACGTGTTCCTGCTGCTTGATCTCCCTTAAGTTAGACCTTCTGCCAAGCAGCTCAGGAACAGGATCATTAACAGACAGCGTAGAGGGTGGGCAAGGCAACCACGAAGTCATAAACAACTTGTTAGACGAGCAGAGCAGCTAACGAAACTCAGTTCCCTCCAGCTTTATATTCCACAACACCTCAGCCCTTGCCATGACCTCTCATCTCTCCTCTCCCTCCCGTCCCACGCAGTAACTTCTGCAGTTGCCTCCTCCATCCCCGCTAGCTGAGCTAGAGGCAGCACGAGCTATGGGCATCTCATGGCTCTGCTCATGCCCAGAGCTTGGCCATTACATGTGAAGATTGCCCAGCTGGCTGCTGCATTTCTGAACAATAAGATGAGCTGTAACTGCATTTCTTAGGGGAGGCACTTATTTGGGTCTTTCTTCTCTACCCAGCTGCTGATTTTCAGGAAGCTCTAGGAATTTAGTGTCTCTCAGCTCAAATGTGCTTGGAATGGGCCAACTGGCTCAAAAACTGCTGGGGAGGGGAGGATAGAAAAGCAGAATGGCTGTACAAGCACCATTTCCTCACAAAATCAGTCTCAGATGAGAGCTGGAAGCGACCTCAGGAGATCACCTAGTCTTATTTGCCTGCCCCAAGGCAGGAGCAGCTCTACCTACATCTATCTTGACAGATGTTTGTCCGCCTTGTATCAGGCATTGCACCTTGGCTTGGGAGTGTGCCCAGGAGATGAGAAAACTGGCTATCTTCAAACTACTTGGCAAGCTTTTCTGTGATCTTGACACAGCATTTCTCAGCACCTGGAAACCTGAGAACATCTGCTTTCTACACAGGGAGAGCAAAGATAAGTTGTTCCAAATTCTAGCATCCATATTTTAACCTTATGTGGCTGACTAACCTGCAGTCAGGATGTCTCATGGGGAATAGAGTGGAAGTGACTTCATGCCCCTTTGCACATCCCTCAGTTCCTGCCTGTGTGGCTGTTCTTCCTTACACTGACTGCCAGTGAGCACTAATCCCTTCTAGCAGGGCAGTTCATTGCAGAGCAATGTCCCATACCCCACATACACAACAAGAGCGGCTGTGGTCTAATCACTTCTTCCATTTCATCCACACATGCTGGCCCCAAACCAGTTCTACACACCACAAGGCCAATTCCTGTAATGACCATCAAAGAGTCTCTTAAGACACTCCACCTTTCCCCTGCCAGAACAGTAGGAGACAGGAGTTACAGCCAGAGGCAAGGAGGTTTGGCCGGGCTGTCCCTGGGCTGGTGCTGGGTTTTCAGCACACCCAAGGCAGACCACACATGAGGAAGCTCTTACCTGCCAGACAGAAGTGGCAACAGGATTAGAGTCATGGGAGGAAGAGCTTCAAATCCTTCTTTTTGAGTTTACTGATTTGCTTTCTATATTTTCTGTTATTTTGCTCCCTGAATTACAGCTCAGTCCCTTTCAGTGCTTGAAAATTAAGGAGAGGAGTTCAGCCAGGACAGAGTATTGGCCTCTCCTTTTTTCATAGGCTGCTGTGTGACTGTAGGTCCAAATCCAGTTACATGCTGGGTTAGCTAGGAATCCATTTCAGTCCCGAAGTCCTCATTATACACATGGGTCAGTCTGTCATCAAAAGTGACCTGCATAACAAGAGTAACTCAGTACGTGTCAGAAATATTCCTGACCTTATTAAAGAATCTCTGTGCTCGGAAAAGAGGTTTCCACTCATCAATCACTGTTTTATTCACGTATGATAACAGCCTCATTAAATCATATGAGAGTTGCAGGAGATTTTATATGCTAATTTAATACCAACGTAACCAATTACACAAACTTCACATAATATTTTTAAATAATCAAGTGGGTATTCAATTAGCATGCAGTGACCATTTATTAAAATCTCAATTAATTACTTGTTTAAGACTTGTGCAATGATCAAACTGCAAATCCTAAATAAACCTTCCAGGAAAATCCATGGCCCTGAGACAGCAGCACTGCCCAGCACATTAGCAGCAGAGATAGCACCGTTCTGCGGGAGCTTTCTGACACTGCCTCTTCCCCTACACAATGGCACATCCCCTGGCACTGGATGTCACTGCCTCATTTGATGGAGAATCAAGTAGCAAAGACTCAAAGACTACAAAACTTTGGCTCTGATTTCACTCCAGCTGTCTCAGATCGGACTTGCTGGGTAGACACATCACTGAAAGCAGTTCATAAGTTGCCAACCATCAGCACAAACACAGTAATCAACTCTGTTAGCATCAGCGATGAAGTAAGATGTGCCTCACAAGTAGAGTAGCTGGGTGTAAATCTTGTGCCATCACTCGACCAGGTGTTGTGAAGCATGTCTCTGAAGAGTCCTCCAGCCCTCTACTAGAAATTCCTGGGGCAAATTAAGGGATTCCCTTGCTCTGTGACCCTGTTGAAAGTCTCTGCCTCCATGCAGCGAATGTGAGCTCCTAGATGCAGATATATGTAAAGCAGGAGCTAAAGGGGTGGGTTTGGGCTTTTGTGAAGACCCCTCACAGGGTTGTCTGCCCATAGGAAGCTCTGTTTGCCTGTGCTGATGACGAAGTACCACAAATGCACAGTCTCTAAATTTCATAAACAAAGATTCCTATTATACCTCAGTAACAGCAGGTCCTCTGCGCAGTTACTATCATTGTAATGCTTTTAGCTCTTACACAAAGGGCACTGCAAACGGTCAACAAACAACCTTCCAAGAGCATAAAACCACACTTGTCCTCTCAGCTGAGAAGAGGTATTTATGGATTTCCTTATGACGGACAATTATGTGCATCACTTCCAGCTGAGCAATTGAAAAATCCACTTTATATACACAAAATGTTTCCTCGCACTGAGAACTCCTTTCTCACCTGTGAAAACAGAGCACGGGTCGCATGTGCAAGCAGTTGTACTTACAAGTGGCACAGCTGTGTTCTGAGAAGCCGGGTGGAAAATTTAGCCCATAGCAATTTTGCATTTTTCACAGGGTTTATTGTGAGCTCTCTGACAGTTTTACCCTATGGTCTCTTGGGATTGTGTCACAGTTGGTTTTCATTTAATGGTGTTAATCAAGAAGTAACTGTGAAACTGATGTTTGTCATTGCTGCGGCTAGAAGACCATTCACCTGGCAGCAAAAAGCAGTTCATATTCAGAGGAAAAGGAAAAAAAGACTAGCCATAGGGTTTGCTCTTTGTTCATGTTGGGGCCTCTTCCTTTCTCCCACAGCAAATTCTCTGGCAGTATTAAGTGCAATAAAATAAACCAGCGTTCGGAGGAGATGATTGCTCCACTGAGCTTCGCTGTGAAGCAAACCCTGATCTCTTCTGCTCTGCTTCTTCCATGCTGTAGTGCGATTGTTCCACTAGATGTCAGGGCCGAGCACGGAGCGGTCAGACAAGACCCGGCTCCCTGCTCAGCTGCTCTTGTAAAACTGCTGCTACTCTTCACTGCCACGGCGCTTACAAGCAGCTCTGTGTGGCCTTGAGGGTCTGCTCGGAAGTCAAATTGTTCTGCATGCTGCTGGAGAGAGGCACAGGAAGCAGGAGGGGGCCCTTCCCTGTTGATGTCCTGCCTTTCTTAGTCTGTAGAGATTTGCATGCTTAATTGGCTTAGTGAAGGAAAGCGGAGTTAAAAGTGAGACTGGGATCTGCCCATGTATTGCCCTACGGTGTGCAACCTGCACCCACGTGTCTGCAAATGTTTCCGAGGATCCTTGAGAGGTTACTGAGGGTGCGACTTAAAGCAGATCTAAAGGGGGAGGGAGAAAATGCTCCTGAAAAATTACGTTTGGTAGGATGGAGGTAAGGACTGTTCAGCCTCTTGGCTCTGCCGCACAGAGCAGCCCATGACCTGTCACACACTGGAACTGATGCACTGTGTATCAGATCCCCAGACGGGGAATGTGCTCCCTTCATCATTCCATCAGAGATACTTGCCTACAGTGGCAGGGTCAGGCCTGGGGGTAGGTGTGTCTGCCTGAGTGTGAGAGCTTCTCTTTAACAGAGAGGCAGAGCCACCCTGACTGGTTAGGCTCACTTTTCTCTGGATTTCTGACAAATGCTTTGTATTCAAAAGGTCAGGCGAGCAATGGCACCTCTCGCTGCGGAGCAGAGTTATTCCTCAGCTGCTTCTCTCGCTCACGCCTGGCTGCCCAGGCTTGCTCTGTCTCCCGCATCTGACATCCAAACTCCTCACAGTGTAGGAGAGACATAGCCAAGTCCCGACATCAGCTGTCAGCTCAAATAGAGGGGAACAGCACACTGACATCAGAAATGTGTTGATGGGTATCAGCCCTTTACCCAAGTCCTGGCTGCAAATCTATGCAAGGGAGGGAGTTTTTTTTCTTTTGGCAAGGTCTTTATTCTCTTCAGGTTCAGAGGGGAAACAGAGAGGCTGTATTACTTTCCTCTACAACCCCTTAGTAAACAGGCCCAGCTCTTGCAAAGGATAATGTCATCTTTTGTATACTCTTGTAAGACAGAAGCAAGCAGAGATGTAGTTCTTAGAAGGTAGGTATACTCCTAAAAAAAGATACTCCCTTTCCCTGCAGCAGTCACTTCTCATGGGCTGCACTTTATTCCAGGAAGCATCCACCATGATTTAACTCTTTGCACTTCCAAGAAAGAATCATTTCCCCCTGTAACCAGTTTTGACAATTCTTCCATCAGTAGGTGTGAAAGAGCCTCTAGCAACCCTCCTTTCTGTATTGGCAACCCTGGAGAGTTCTTGACGACTCTCAGCAGAAGGAAATGCATTGTCAGCTGCTGGAGCAGGGAGCAGAAGTGTCCCAGACAAGAGAAAGGTTTAAATAAGAAAGCAAATACAAGCGTGTTTGCAAATGTACTGGGTAACCAAAACAGGAAAGTCCTAAGGTGAGCGACTGGGTCAGAGTGATGCTGAATGTCTTTGTCAAGATCGATGCTAATAGATATTGAGCTCTTGTGTGCATTCCCATTTCTATCTTGGCATGGGAAGAGGTGCCCACTGGGCTCCCTCCTGCATGAGCCAGTTCAGCTTTCTGAGACAGCAGGAAACTAACACTATATTAAGAGAAGAAATACAAACAAGTATTTGCTAAGTCAAACTCTGAGACACCAGCAAGTGTGGAGGGAACACACAACCAGAAGCTGTGCAAGTCTCAGCACAGACCAGTTTAGGCTATTGTGAAATCTTGCCCCAGGAGTTCCTCACTTTTCCAACAGACCTGTCTGCAGAGACAGGAGGGTAAGACCAGCCCTCTTAGAATCACACAGGTTTAGATCAGTTCAAGATGACTGTAGAGCCACTCCCCAAGTGAAACTGCTTTTCTATGGTATCCAGAGTCCTTCATAAAGATCAGTGTTGCGTGGTTCAAGAGCTAAAGAAACACACATCCCAACCACACTGGGAGCTGGGCAGCACCTTGTGTCGAAGCAGAGATTTTAGCACAAGGAAAGTTTTATCTATGAACCAAACTAATTATAGACAAAGATATAATGAAGAATAACCCAGACATCAAGGAAAAAGTACAAAGCTGTTCACTCCTTCTCCAGATGGTTAAAGTCGATTGCTTAACAGGAATCCAACTTAGGCAGTTTATTTTTTCAAAATTGTTGGCGTCTAGTGTCATTACACAACAGGTCTTGAGACACAGACTTGTTGAAAAAGAGAACCTTGCACCAAACTGTTCAGATGAAACCTTCAGCATCTTTCAGCATTGGCAATATTTACCACTAAACATCTTACTCCTTTAAAAATATTTCTATTATCAATTTTTGGTGAAAAAAAAAAAAAGGTTCTCTCCACCCCTCTACAATAGTATTTATTACCTGGGCATTGCGGAAGCAAAAATAATAATAATGTCTTCATCAGCTTTCTGGTTTAAAAAAAAAAAAAAAAATTAAAAGAATAATTATGGAGGTGTACAAGAAAAAACATATAATTATTTCAAATTCTTCAAAGTGAAGGTCTGCAAAAGGTATATTTTTTCACAAAAATGTTTGTATGAGATGACATAATATCGCTATACAGTAAGCTTTTCAGAATTTGGGATCAGGTTCTAATCTCATCTGTACCAGCAGAAATAAGGAATAATAAATAATCTACACTGTTATGTAAGCAAAAAAATACCTGGCCATCATCATGAAGTATAGAGATTTTGACTAATACTAAAACAAAACAGTGTCATTGGTAATTCATCTTCTTTAATATTATATTGAAACTGATTTTTTTCAGATGATTATTTTATATATCAATGAAGGATTATAGTCAGAGTGCGATCTTATTTATAGTTTCCAATAATTTATGCTAAAATTTAATACAGTACTTACAGATTTCAGCTGTAATATCTGTCTGAATGCCGAAGACAGTTATAAGGACCAACACTATTACAGTGCATAGGAAATGAATCTGGAATGACGGGACCCTTCAGATAAATCATCACATGGCATCTTAAAATTACCTTCATTTCTCTTTTTTGGATCATCTTAATTGTTTTGTCATCTCCACTGGGTAAGAAGGGCTATAGAAAAGTTGGTTTATGGGATTACTTGACCTTGCCTCAGAAAACATCTACGAACCCAGAGTTTCCTAATGCTGTAACATTTTCTTATCACAATAGTTCTGACACTGCAAACATTTAGCGCCATTTTTATACTCATTACTGATATTTGTGTAAAACAAGAGATGCCAATGGCACACCCCCATAATCACTATATGAAGAGCTAATCCATCTTTTTCTCTAACAAATCCAATTTCTAAAAAAAAAAATTAAAAATACAGATGGATGGATAGATAGGTAAGAATGTGGAAGCAGAGCAGGCAAAATACTGCCATATTGCTAGTGATCTGTAAATACAGAATTGACTTGATCTGCCTCTGAAACAGCTACTGGCAAAGCTACTACTCCTGTTTAAAATCAAGGATATAGTGTTGCATCTATTTTTTACTCTACTGGAAAAGATGCTTAAGGTTATCTTCAAAGTAGTCAAGTTAGGGTCACAGGGATGATGGCGGATAGATGAAATCAAAATTTCCCTACCATTCCTAAGAAAAGTTTTCATGAAGTACAGCACTTTATGTCTGGCTCAGGGAAGAGTAAGCAGTTCTGTTTCTCCTATCAACCTCAGACTCTGGTGCATGTGTGAGAACAGACCATCCTATTGCCTCAGTTGGCTCAGGCTCACCAGAGCTGACTAAAGACTGAGCTTTATATCCTGACTAAATATCCTGAGCACGTATGCACAATGCATTTTTTTTTTTTTTTGTAAAAAGATGTACTCTGATCCCCAGCTTTGCTCCTTAAAAGTAGCCTCACTGGGTTCTGGTAAAGCCAGTCTCTGAAACTTTTACAAATGTAAATGTCATACAGGGTTGAAAATCATAATTATTGACATTCTTCATCAGTTACAGTAATTGAACAACAAACTCAGCAGGCCTCCCTTAAATGGTTTAATGGCTTATTATGTCTCCAGGCTGCCAATCTATCTCTTTCTCCTGATACTTCAGTCACTTTTATGTTTGCAGCTCACATATAATGCATTGCATATTGTTTTTCTTTTTACAGTGTCTTTCTTTTAACAAGCTACTGAGCCAGCAGGAACATGCTGTAAATGAGATACTGCATCACAGTGTGGCCATCCTAGGAACATATATTCAATAAATATGTAAATCTGTTCAAGTACATCTCTCCTCAGGTGGCAAAAGGTATGGGAATATTGTCAAGTATCACTTTAAATTATCTTCTCAGTGGAAGACAACAGCGCACTAAGGAATCAAAGAAAAGGGGAAAGAAAGTAACTAAAATCAACTTTTCTTTCTTCAAATTGGGGAAATTCTTATGTCTTTAGTTACAGTCTGTGCATTAGGACCTCACCTTCAAGTGCAACATGCTGGGGTTGATTCAGTGTGAACTACATACACACCAAGCACAGTGAACATGAAGTACCTTCATGTTTCAGAAAACCATGTAAGTCCAGAACAGCCCACTGACCTCTGGACTGCCCACTGCAGAGGAGCAAATGCTTAGCTGGACACCTTTGCTCATGTTCATTTCTCCATTAACAGGTCAGATTCTGTTATCTTCCTTGTTGGCTGCAGTTATAAAGACAGTTTGTGCCCCGGAGTTTAATGGAGGCCTCAGATGAACACAGCAGAACACCAGCAGTATGATTTGGAAAGCAGAATAATTGCTAACACTGCTACGCAGTAATAAAGCGGTCCTGATCCTGTTTTTGGTTGCATAATTGCAAATCCAAAGAAGGCTCCACTCAGTTAAATGGAATTAGTCCGCATTTTATTATGGTAAATGAGCCAGCTCTTGACAGATCATCCACCAAGTCACCACTCAAAAGATTTATTCTCCCTGATATTTACATAAATGCATCATAAGTATTCACCATCAGCACAAGTGGGAGCTGAGGGCAGTGTAGCAGACAGCTGACAGTCTTCTGCTTGCCATACAGAGACAAGCAAGCTGCTAGTGGGGACCAAGCTGCAAGGAGACATCCCAGTTTGTGTGGCTCTGCTCTAATCTGCTCTATAAATGTAGAAGGAGGTTCTCCTTTCCCACTGCCTCCATCTCCCCTTTTATAATGCCTAGGAAGACCCTCAGAGACAGTTTTGTCTCTGACCCTCCAAAATGTTATCTATTGAGAACCTAACAGTAAGGTCCTGTGTTAAAGGGGTGAGCAGCTTTTATTTCCTGAAAATCTCTCAGCAGTGACACGTGGCTTGGACAACATCATTTTCAGCAGTTAACACCACAGATACACCAAGTCTCTAAGCCAGCATAAACCAGCACTGCTGCTAAAGGAAACGGCCCTTCCTTCCCCTCACCCCCAGCCCACATTCCTCTTCACTCCCTCTGCTACTCCCTGCCCTGCGCCAACATGAGCGTTCTTGTGGCCCCGCAGTGAACCACATCAGGGAACTCATCCAGGTTAAAACTAACCTGGGGAAAAGGAAATTGTTTAGTTTTAACCTGGCAGAGTTCCCTGGCCTGGTTCACTGCACAGCCATGTGTGTGCTGGTGCCAGCACGGGGAAAGGAGCGGCCCTGGGCCAGAAAGGAGGAGGCAGAGGGAATGGTGGACCTCCCTCTGAAAGAGGCTGTTGCAGGGCTGGCTTATGCCAGCTTCAAGTGTTTGCAGAAATGTGGCACATATTTAAAATCTCTCTCTTCAAGGAATATACGTCTTCAGAGGATTAATGCTTCCCAAGATATTCCAGCCCAGGCCATCTGTGGAGCATTGCTTCTCCCTCTCTCCCCTGCCAGCCCAATATACTGGCACGGAAATAAAGCCCTGGGAAACATGAAAGCAACAGGCCTGGGGATTTTGTGACAAATGCAAAAATGCTTGTATTTGTCAAGCCATTAGCAAAGGGGCACAGCTGTTTGGGCAGCCTTGACCTCAAGTCAGGGATGCTCAAGCCTGCTGAAGGTTGCATGCCTGAATCATACTCTGGCAACTACCATCAAGAGCACTTATGTGTATCTGCTGTAGGCACTCAGAGCAGCACAGTTGACTCCAAGATGTCCAGAGGAAGATTACTGCACAATACCTGAACCATAGGTATTTGCTAACATGCTGCACTGTTTTTGTGTGGATACAGCGCTTTCCTGGACAGCTGGGCTCCAGTGCTGCAGCTGCACTTGCCCAACACGAAGAAGTCCTGCCAGGCATGACCCCAGGCAGGGTGGCTCTGTGCTGTGTGACTGCAGCATGTGGTGCTGGGAAGCGTAACGCAAGAGCAGGGGAGTAGCTCTGGAGAGCAACAGCCAGGACCATGGCCAGGCTCAGTGGTGGCCCTGGAACTGGAGGCAACAGCTGCAGTCCTGAGTTTGGAAGGAGACAAAATGAAGCATCAGCCTTCTCAGGACTTAAAATAGGGAAGAGGGACCAAGGAGCAACCTTGAGGGTGGGGAGGAAGAGAAGAGGAGGAAGAAGTTGGTAAATCCAGCTGGTGACAACAGGTATCTCTGTAGCACTGTTTCAGGATTTTTGGAGGCTTCTTTTGCTAAACAGCCTTTACCCTAGGAGAGCTAGATGAAACCCAGAACAGACATCTAGGCTTCAGGTCTGATAGTCTAGGCTGACTGTACCAGAGATGAAGGCAAGGCTGATACGAATCAGTCAGTCTTGCTGGCTTTGCACTTAACTGATCGGGGTTCAGATCTCCCAGCACAGAGCTCCAGACGCTCACGTAATAGCTAAGCCCCAAGCATTTCATTTTCACTAATCATCCAAAGTTCAGAGCTGATCCCAAAGGCCTTGGTCAGCAAATCTGTCTAGAAACGTCATGTGATTTGGCCTCCACTAGACTCCCAGAAATCTGTGGGCTAGAAATGCCAGGAAGATTAGGCAAAAGTGAAATCTTTCTCTAAGTTTATCTAAATATGTGTCTCTGCCCAGCAGAGCAAATGTGTTTGCTTTCACATATTTGTCCATCAGTTTAAGGCTTTTTTGCTACTGCTGCCAATTTTTAGCTACTTTAAAGCCTGGACAAGCCTTTTCTCTCTTCTGCATCATGGTATGTTTGCTAGGAGTACTGGCTAATCCCCTACCTACCACTCTGATTCTCTGAAGAACAACCTTCACTTCATGTGTTTAGGAGGATGGCTCCAGTGCTGCAGCAAGCCAGGCAGAACAATGCTCAAGAATGGAGCTGCCTGCTAAAAACAACCAATTCTAATTCTGGATGGTTTCCACGCCACTCTCTGACCCTTGGTCAGACTTTGTCGCTTTCACTCATGATATGAACCCTTTTTATCTCCAGGACTTGTACTTCCATAGTACTCCATACGGCGAGATGGGGGCTAAGTACTTTGTAGAGCACGTGAGCACAATGACACTTTCACCTCTTCTGTTCTATCCAGCCGTGGCAACACAGGGGGGAGTGTGAAAGGTTGTTTCATGGCTTAAGACAGTAAGAGTTGTCCTCTTCTTGCGTAGTTCTGCAAGCGTGAGACCCCAGCCGTATAACGCTGACCAGCCTACCCAGAGCACACCAGCTTTCCCTCTTTAGACCTGATGATGGAGCAGGCTTACACGAGTCTGCTTTAGTTTGCTTCTTGGATCAGTTCGTCCTTCCATCCATGCGTTCATCTGTCCATCCACCTGGTATTGCTTGAATTCAGGGCCACCTGTGAGTTGTTTCATTGGCAGAAGGGCTGGGGCAGAAACCTCTGGCAAGGTAGATGATGATGATCTCCTGGGACCAGCAGCACCACCAGCACAGCTGGGTCTGTCCAAAGCTCTGTAAACTTTGACTAGCTAAATCCAGCTGGTCAAAAATAGACTTTCAAATGAATCCCAGGCCCCTTGAGCTAAAGTTGAGTGAAGTCTCTGCTATGTCATGCAGCCCTTCAGCTGCTGGGAAGAGCTCCAGCAGCTAAAATCTACTGAACATGCAACAAGGGAGGATGGGGTATTAGGCCTTGTAAAGTTTTGTGTCTCAGTGTTCCCTTTTCCAAAACAGAACTAACACTCTCATAGGGCAATTTGAGTAAAAAGCATGAAGACTGTTGCTGTGCTTTAAGAGAACTAACATGACGAAGAAAAGGTCAATAAAGGTGGTACATATAGATGCCCACACACAGATGAAAGAACTCTAAAACAGTCTAAACAAGTAACGTTATAAATCTCCCCCTCAGCTTTTCGGGCAGTGGCTCCTTTAAGACCTCTGGATAAGCAAAGAGCTCTTTTACAGCTACAAGTGAGCAATTTTGTAAAATAATGATCATGTCAATTGAATGCTAGATTTTTCTCCCAGATACAGTAACTTGTGTATTTGCAGTTGTCAGTCAATGCACTGTGATATGCAATTCAAACAGGAATGCCAAGAGAGAGATATTTCATGGAGATACTTCTGGTTACGCATGTGTGCGCGTGCCTGCATTCACATACACTGGCACAGATTCTGCCCTGGGACTGGAAGTGCAAATGAGCACATTTTCAAGGTCATTTTCCAAATAAAATAATGAACAAAAACTCAAAAGAGGGAAAACACATGGAAATAAAACTCTTGAGCAGGTTTTCCCTGCTGTCAGCTAACATTTCTTCACTAATTAAAGGAGAAAGTAGGTGAAAAGTATTTATGAAATATCCCAAGTTTGATATTTACAAGGTATATTCAGATGGAGGGTTTTAAACCCCTTGTGAGGCAGGGGAGCTGGTTCTATAGCCTGCCAATCAAGTCAGACAAAAGACAGGTAGAGTGAGAATTATTGTACTCACTACCAGGAAGAGAAGTGATGAGGAGAAGCTAAAACTTGTGCCTACAAGGTACTGTGAATGCAGCTCAGGCAGTCTTCATAGAGTCTCCAGAAAGAGGTCCATTCTTTTCAAGGGTGATAACTCAGACTAAGAGTGGAGAAAAATACATGCAGAGACTGGAAGGAATATCAACCACCCCAAGTAAAACTCATCTGGAGCACACTCAAGGGCAGCTGAAATTCCAGAGCCTTTGTCAGAGTTTGTTGGAAAATGTTTGCTAAAGGAGCAGGAGTCGTTTAGTGGGAACTGGCTTTTTCACAGCAGAATTCACCCATTATTTTGTCAAGGATGATTTCCTTTTATTCAAAAAATGAAAAAGGATCTAAGAAAAATGTGGATGAAAAAAAAAAAAAAAGTTATTGAAACATTTTCCACTGGAAGGAAAAAAAAAAAAAAAAAGAGGAACTGAGCCATTTGCCTGCTAGCAGTCAATGCTGCTCACTTATCCGGCTCAAACTAACCCTCCACATCCCACCTGATGCCTCTTCTTCCCTACTGGAGACTGGCCTCCCAGAGCTGCAGTGCAACTCGACCCCCTGGCTGAGATCATTGGAAGAACAACCCGCTCTTTCCAGTCTGCCCAGCTCCCCAGGTATTTTGGCACAATTTCACTGGCACAGGCCTTTTCACTTGTGGAGGAACTCAAAACTGGAAAAACTTGAGATAGTTGAGGTCAGAACCAAGCATGTCAGCAAAGCTGAGCTGAAAGGAATCTTGCACAATGTTTGTGTACTCTGTGGTGCCTGGAACCAGTTAGCCCTAATACCCCTCCAGTTCATTAGCATCAAATAGACTTAGAAGGAGAAAAAAAGACAAGCAGTTGGCTGTCTTTCCTACAGATCAACTGGCTTCTGTACATCCACACCCCCTCTCCTCCTTGTGATGGGTATCCCCCTACCCCACTGGCACCTAAATGCCATTGCCTCTGGCAAGGGTGGCTCTTCCACACAAGGGATATTATTGCTAAATTGCCTTTAGCTATGAAAACCTAGCATTCTGCTGAGTCTCCAGAGCTCCTTTAACATTCATTCTCTCAGTTGCAGCTGGTGTGTTTCTCAAGAGCCAAACTGGGCTGATCCCATTCTCTGGAAAAGGACACACACGCGTTGTTGCTCAGCAATGGGTGTGCTGGGAAGAAATTCTAGCTGAGGCAAGTTTTCAGCAGGCAGCTGCACTCTGCAATAAAACTGAATTCAGTTGGCTACAGCCAAGCCCTGTGTGGGCTCCTGGTGACTGGGGACGATCCACAGTGCTGGCTGCACGGAGGCACTTGCCCATTTTCATGGGGCATTCAGCTCCTTTGCTTTGAGGTGTATAAGTGGGCTTTGCAGTCACATTCAGTGTGTACCCTTTTCTTTCTGATTTAAAAAACTATACTGAACTTCACGTGATAGCAGCCTGGACAGCAGACTGGCTGAGTTTAGCTCTGTGCTTGTGTAGATACTGAAATGGTAAGGAAGGGTTCTCCTCAGGAGACTGAGAAATCCTGCTATGTGACATGTTCTCCGGCATGATATACAGGAAAACTGCTACTTTTTGAGCACCAGGCTGGGATGCAGTCATATTATAGCTTGTTATAATCACTGTCTGTAAGAAATGCAAGCAGTAACGTAGTAAAAAGCAGCATTTGCAAAATTATTGTTAAATACCCTGAAGTGCCAGCTCACTTTCCCACGTAAGAACATACTATGTCTTCTAGCAGTCCTCAGTTTTCTTCTCTATCCACTTGTCATGGTTGAGAACAGAGTTTAAGGAAGAAAAAGGG
>VXAV01005458.1:556002-569797 GCA_013399715.1 Alectura lathami | reverse complement strand
GGTCAAAACATGGAACATGGTTTTGCAGGGGGTGTGCGAGGGAGGCTGTTACCACTTGAGAGATGCTGAGTGCCCTGAACACTGCATTAAATTGCTGCAAGATAAATGTGCAATGCTGCAGAAATGGAAGGGGCGATAGAACTGCCGCCTGCTCAGTCAGCCTCTAAGAAGAGACATCTTTTCTGCTTATGTCCAGATGTTGTCTTTAGGGAATGCTGAATGCTAACTACTTAATTTTGTGAATTTGGTGCTTGTTGCGTATTTGGTGCTTGTTGAGGAATCTTGTGTAGTGCTGGAAAAGCCTTTCAGCAGTTTCAGCACTGCTGTTTCTATTTTTTTTTTTTTTTTTCCACAGCGTTGAGAGTATCAGCCTAGCCAAGAATTATAGTTTGATCGATTCTTTCTACTCCATGCTCTCTGCTGCTAATTCATAGCACAAAGGTGAAAACCACCACACAACTGAGAAATCAAGCTAACTGGGCAGGTGATATGTTTAATGAGAAGAATACCACTGAGGCACATGCAGTGTGTGACGTAAGTCAGAAACCACTGTGCAGCTGGGACAAAAAGATAACCAGGCCAGGGCCTGTGAAGGGCCGAGCATGGCATGGACAGACAAGGGTTCTTTCTTTCTTGTCTCACGGTTGTCATCTGATACTCCCAGGAGGAAAAAGTGTGGAATTTTAAAGAACATTCTAACATGAGCTTGCTAGTGTCAGCCATTAGTTTAGAATATCTGAACTTGAGATGCCTAGAAAGTACCACCTTATGTATCTGCCTTTCAGGGGCTATTCAAGAGGCTTCAGAGACTGTTCACCTTTAAGGGCTAGGAATTCCACAAGCTGTGTTTTTTGAAGTTTGGTACAAGTAGCATTGCACTGACCAGCACTTTTGGCCTCTGAGCTACTAATCTAATGTGCCGTCACCAGGGGAATGGTGGTGTAAATGTTTAATAGGTGTTGAGTATGGTTCTTTTCCATGGGTGCTTCAGGAAATGCAGATCTCACAGAATTGAGCTATAATGGGATTAGTTCTGCAAGATGCTAATCACTTGAATTCCCATTGGCTTCAGATGATGCGAACTTAGAAGCTAATGTCTTTTAAACAGGAATAAAGAAATTGCTGGTGACTCTGTGTGTGTACTTTCAGTCCCTTGATACAGCTATTTAAAAATAATGATAAAATGCTGGTAAGCTTTGGATCAAAAATAGAGGCTGGAGATGGAATTTCTGCATAACATGATGAATTCCACATTGTTGCATTTTGTGCCAGGCAAATGGTGTCAGGCAGTATTGACCAGTTACTTGGCTGGTAGCGGAGGTCTTATCTCTCCATTCTCTGTGTTGGTTTTGTTAGGAAATAGTTACAGTTTGGCCTCTCCCAGTGTGATGAGTTCTTGACATTGCTTTCAAGTGCAGAGTGCTCTTGTAGAAAGCATGTGCTTATCAATGCTTTATCTGATAATGATTTCTAACAAGGATGATAGACTTGAAATTTGGTCCTGCGATATGGACTTCTTAAGTCACCTGATGGAACTATCAATGTGTTCCACAAACAAGGCACTCCCAGACTGATTTCAGCTCATGAATGTTGAGGTGTTTGTGAAGATAATAACATCTGATTTGTGTGCAAATTAATTCTAAACTTTTCCCCTCTGAAAACTGCAAAGTACTTTGTGAAAATTTGCCTGTATAGTGAGATTTAATTTATTAGAATCTAAAACATTCATCTCAGTAAGGTGAAATACCAGAAGACTGGAGTGTTCAAAACTAAAAATAACCACTCCTTGGTAGTGATGGCCTTGGCTGATTCTGAATTGCTGAGAGGTAACTTTCTAGGAAAGATGATATATCAAATCCCTTTTGGGTTTCAGTTTGTCCAGAAACTATAAATAAATGCTACAAGCTAACTCCAGAAGGTGGAGGTATGCCTGCGGGGTAGAATTTCAGAATTTCCACAGTGCATGAATCTCAAATATTTTCTTTCAGCACAAACTGCTCGTTGAGCTCAGTCAGCCACCAGCTTTCTCTAGGGTGCTACTTTCACTAAATGAACTGCTACATTCCACATCAGTGAAGAAACTCAGTTTGGGTGGAGGTGGATAAAACCCATCTAGTACAGAGTTAAAGGCTAAGGTACATTTTAGAGACAGTCTCTTAGCTGTCAGGTTGTTGTTGGACAGTTTCTACTGTCTGTCCTGATCCTCCAGCTGCTGTTTATTCAGTGCAGTGAAAGCCTGCTCAGCCGCAGTCCAAAATGCACATTGCTTGCCTACAGGAAATCTAAGACAAATAATATCCTCAGAAAGGATAGATGAGGAAAAAAACACTGACATCTCTTCCTCTGTGTAAAATAAGCTGATTCAGTCTGTCAGTATGAAAAACAGCCTCTGGGATAAGAATATACTTGCAGCTGTCTTCCCAGCCACAGAAATCGAGGGGCTAGAGGGCTGAGTCGGTGCTCTGATGACACTGTTGAACTCCCTGCCTAAGATGGAGAGACGGTCATTCCGAAACTTGGTGCTTTCATTAGTGATTCTCATGACACCCAAACTGTAATTCACTGACTTTCTGTAGGGCATGTCAGAGATAAGTTTTTTGATTTTAGATGTTAATGTATTTGAATACATTTATTACTAAAGGAAGCCCTCTCAATCATCTTGTTTATGGAACTTGGGAAGCTGTAGTGTGGTAGCGTTCACTTCAGGTTCCTTCCCAAAATTTTGCTACTCAAAAGTTCTCAATTCTCCTTGTATTTATAAAATAAGGAAGTAGGTAAGATTTGTGTTTGATTGTGTTTTTCCTCCTGAAATCTAATTCTGATGAGTCATGAAATATGAAATTAAATCCTCTGAACACAACACTGGTACAGCATAAGTGTGAGAACGCTTTCTTGGTTTTGCATTAATTCTGATCTTTAAAATGGACTTAGTTATATTGCTCTTAGCAATGTGGCATTTTTGGATTCCAAATCTGCTTAGCAGAGTGAGGTGGTTTGCTTTTCATGTGAGTGGAGAACGTTGATTTTACTTACATGGCGGGCTGATGGTGCAGATGCAGTTCACACATGCTGTGTATGCCTTAGTAACTCTTAACACAGTTTTGTAATCTGTGGAGGATAGCAATTCACACACAGGGCACAGCCCTGGTTTTTTTTTCTTCTGCCAACCTTCTCCAACCCAATGTGTGAGAAAATGCTTGCTCTATCTAAATCACCATCTCACGCTGCTGCTGACTCATGGACCAGGATCAGTTTCCTTAGTGATTGTTTATGCCTTGCTATGCATGTGAAAGCATTAAGTTGTCAGTTTAGCAGTGTCATTTTTCATGACAGTGCTTGTCACTTTAAGCATGTGTCCAGTACTGCTTTGTGTATGGAGTACCTTCATGCCAAGCGTTTCTAAATTTTCTTTCAGTGAGTTAAATGTGATTTTTAGGTATTTGAGGAACATTACCATTGTAAGCAGCAGGCAGTAGCCCCCAGCTTTGCTGCATTGAGCCAGCTGTTCACAGGCAGATGCTGCTCTGTACACACTGGCAGAATCAACTCAGTTCCTCAGTCAGTTGCAGGGAAATCTGCTCAAGGGTTGCTTTTACAGGGGGATGTCTCTGGAGGAATTTGATGGTAGAACAAAGCAGTGACTGCTTCCATTTTCTGTGCAGAGCTGGCAGTCCCTGCAAACAGAGGCCCTGCTCTGTTCCTTTCCTGGCAGCATCCTTATATCTCTGGGAATAGGAAGGGAGTGAATGTTCAGGATCTGGAACAGTTCTGCTAAGGCTCTATGCCATTACAAAGTGGAGCCACTGCTAAGGAACGGGTGTGTTTGATGATATTTCTACTGAGGTTACATAAAACGGTCTCGTGTATGCAGACAGGTTTGTTGGTGATTGCATTAGGCTGCAGGCATGCTTTGGGCTGAGATCATGTTAGATTTACAAAGCTAAGAAAATGTGAATTTTCTGTGCTGGGACAGATGGACTTGGAAGAACTTGGCTACTTCTAAATTTGGAGGATGATTTTGCTTTTTATATCCAGTATTGAGACAATATTCTTCTCACAACGTGAGAAGACAAGCTGGAGTTTTATCTCAGGTAGGACAGCTTCCCCGTCTGTTTGCTCACATAATAGGGTCATAGTGCACATTCCCCAGAATTACAGTAGTAACGTCTCGTATTGTAATCCCTGCAGCCTAACGTTTGAAAGAGCCAAGGGAAAGCTTTCCTATCTATGATTTGGAAACAAGAGATGTCATCATTAAATAGAAGTAGTTTGCACAGAAAAATGAAATTAGAGGAACAGAAGTCCTTACTTGCAATATCCCCTTGACAGCAAGTCTTTCCCTGAAAGAAGGCCACCCAAATCTTGTGATATCTGCAGTGATCATTTAGTCCTTTTGAGTCCCCCTATAGTTTTATTGGGAATCTTTATTCAAATACCTTAACACAAGGTTCTTCCTAACCAAGGGTTTTAGTCTTGGTGACTTGGGTTTTGGTTATAAAGTCTGGATCTTCCCAGTGATTTGACAGTCTCTCACAGGGAGGCTCAGGCTTTTATGTAACAAACTTAGTTTATAGTCTGCTAAATATTTTTATCTGCAGCATGGATAAATGGGAAGATATGCCTCTCCTTATGAGTGGTGTGGATGAAGTGATTCCCATGTGTATGGTCTGGAAGGCAGTCAGAGATACGCAGGTTCATTAATATGAAATGCAGGTGTGTTAAAATGGCAGCTGGCCATTTTATGTCTCTCACTGTTTCGTTGCTTACATAATTAACTGTGAGATCTATTGTAAATTCTGAAATGTTACAAGTAAGCAAAAACTGAGAGCATAATGCATTGCTTGGATTTACCAGAAGTGGTGAGTTTTGTTTTTATAATGATTCCTAGTTATACTAATAAATGGTCTCCTGTGTATTCTGTAGAGTAACCATATTCTCATAAAATACCTCACTCCAGCAACTCTTCTGTGAGAATGACAGAGATACAGTAATTGTTTGTGCTGCTGCTGGGGATATAATTAACAAGGTTTGATGGTAACTGTTCTCCGAATTAGCGTATTTCCACATAAAAATCTCTATTAACAGTGTTAAAATTCATATTTCAGTTGAATTCACAATTTGAAGTTGATCAAGATAATGTAGTATTTAATAAGCAACCTGCCTTGCCAGAATTATTTTGAATAATTCCTGCAAAGAATCCTCATAGAAAAACAATTCTCAAAGGAGAACAAGTTTCCTTGCTGCAGAGGAGTGACATGAAATAAATCACTAAAAGTGCATGCAGCAATGGCCTGTTGGCTCTTCCTTCTTGGCATGAACTGCAGGCGCATGGTACCACCAAAGCGAGTTTATTTTAAAATGCTATTTAGGGTAAATAGGTGATGCATATGTGACCAAAGTAAAACTGAAACGATAGAATTCAGGAAACAATGCAAGTTCTGAGCTGGAGAAGCTGACATGAATACAAAACAAGCAGCACGATGAGGTGCAGACTGAAAGCTACAGCCTGGCCTATTTTTAACTAGACAGTTGAAGATGTGGTGGAAAGCTGACATGTTTGTTCATAGCAACCAATTCAGAAGTAATGGCTAGCTTGTGGTCACTTCACGTGTAGAAAGGAGGGTGAAAAACAGTGTGCAGCTAAAATAGCTGAGTTATCCAGTTCTGCAGATTTCAGAGATTTGACGGGGCATTGATTTTTGTCAGCAGAAATAGTTCCTAAGTGGATCAGAGCTGAATTTGCTTTTGAAATTACAGTCCTGGCCATGTGCTGTTGAGGAAAGTAGAAAAAATGTGTCACACAAGGGAGGTGTATTGATAGGGTATTAATATGATTTCTGAAAAAAAAAAAAAAACAAAACAGTGATTTGATGCCCTGAAAGAGCCATAGGAAGGGAACAGCCTGTTAGTTGGCAAGGCAAACTCCTGGTCAGGAACATGCAGCAACGTTTGTGCAAAATGGGACGAGAGTGATGTGCTGAAAATGGGTGCAGTTTAGGCTTGTGTGTTTGTGTTTCTGTGCTGTGGATGGATGTGGAACGAGAGCTGTGTATTTCAGCAAAAGTGCTTTCTTTACCAGGGCTTTGTGATTGATGGACATGACAAAGTTTGCACTGCAGGACCAGTTTTTAATGAAGCTATTTGGTTGCCTCACTCGGTGCTTAATTCCCCCAAATTAAGCACACTGGCTACTTCCCTAGGCCACATTGTCAACTCAGATCTTTGAAAAGGAGAGAGAGAGTTCCTGGCATTTGATTGATTATTTATTTATTTATTTATTTTTGAGATGATTGAGTTGGTGGTTATGTTATTTAGCCATTACTTCCTTTCCATTCCTTATGCTTTGGAGCCTGCAGTAGATGTCCTTTTATCACTGGGAAATAAATTACTCTGGCAAACTATCAGGCTGTGCCTCTGGAAGTTATTTCCCTGTTTTTCAACTCCATACACAAACTGCCCTTTTCTGAAGGTGTATAAAATAGCTGAAAACCCTGGGATACTTCGCAGTACAGCGGAGAACAGCGGTGTTCCCACCCCCCCCCACCTCCCCCTTGGCTTCCCTGCGTCATTGCAGGTTCTTGCAGGGATCAGAAGCGCTAGTTCGGTAGGTAAGGCTGCCATCTCGTGGGGTCCTTCTGCACAGCACCCTGTCCTGCCACGGACAGGGGACAGCACCCCTGAGTCCTAGAGAGCTCACCCTCCTCTGATAGCCTCTAAAGGCTGGGGAAGATTCCAGTTTGACTCATGTTTCTTTCTTTCTTTTTTTTCTTTTCCTTTCTTTCCTTTCTTTCCTTTCTTTCCTTTCTTTCTTTTCTTTTTGCTTGTTTTTGGTCTATTGAAAAGGGTGACAAATTGTCAGTGCCATTCATATGCTTGTATTAATGAATCAAAACAAGTCTGCTGAAAGAATTTGCTCTAATTTGTAATGATTTCCCTCCTGTGAGTGGCTAAGGGTGCTGAACCTCTGCGAAATAATATTGAGCAGTATTTCAATAGGAAAGCAAAAATCCATAGGATATGTGCTTTTAAGTGGTTTGAGATATTCTGCTTGTCACTGGTGATACCTCCTAACCCCAGTGCTGCAGTGGCACTCTTCTCACTGGAGCCTGTCCAAGGGAAGGACTCCTGGCTGTGATGGTGTCACGCAGTGCCTGCGCTCACCAGCTGTTGCCTGAAGGACAAAATGACACCAGGTATTTAATGTTCCATAAATACTCAACCAGGCAGCTGGGCCCACTCACTGGCAGGTAGGCTGATAGTTTCGGGTATGGTGGTGTGAAAACTCATGATATCAATGCAGAAACTGTAGGGATACCCTCATCAAAAATACGCTGCTTGTTCCTCTTCTGAAAAGTGCAGTAAAAACAAACAATACATCCCTACCTTTAGCCTGGAGCCCTGTATCAATAACTTGCATCAAATATATCAGTGTATGACTTCAAGTGGCACACTTTGTGCTAAACCTTAACTAAAAGATGGTAGACTGGGATTAGACGTAACAAAGAGCTTCTTCACTATGAGGGAGGTGAGGCCCTGGCACAGGCTGCCCAGAGAAGATGTGGATGCCCCATCCTTGGAGGCATTCAGGGTTGGATAGGGCCACGGGCAGCCTGATCTATGGGAGGTGTCCCTGCCATGGCAGAGGGGTTGGAACTGGATGGGCATTAAGGTCCCCTCCAACCCAAACCACTCTGTGATTCTGTAATGGTGGCCAAACGCTACTTTGTAGAGTAGGTTACTCTCTCACATGGAGCGCTTTTTCAGCAGGCAATGGAGTTATAAATAGCTCGTAACAGGATCATCAAAACAGAGGTGCTTCCTGAACTGCTGAAATTTTGTGGGAAACAATTTTGTGTGTGTGTGTGACTGGATGGTCCAAGGCCCACCCTGCACTGAGCTCGTTGTCCCTTCCTGCTCAGAAGACAGTTACTCTTCCTTTTTTCATCCCCAAGCCAGAACACTGAAATGGGATGGTGGCAGCCAGATGGGACAGGGCAGGAGGGTGCTCTGCAGCTCCCCCACACCATGGCCACGTTCCCCCCGCAGTGCAGCAGCCAGGCGCGGCTCCCTCAGCTCACGCCCCTGTGGGCTCTCCTCAGCGCCCTCGCAGCCGGCCTGCCCGCCAACATGGAGCCTGGCTGCGGCAAGGGGAGGCTGCGTGTGCCGCTTGTTTACGTCAACAGCTTCGGCTCCCACCGCTGTGGATCCGTCATCCGCTATGGCAGGGGCTGCCAGCAGGCTGAGAGGGACCGGGCTGGGACCCCGCTTTCCCAGCAGAGCCACACGGAGAGGACCGGGGGGCAGAGGGCCGCCCGGGCGCTGAGGGACAAGGCTGACCCTGGGCCGTCAGCTGCTTCTGGCCCTGTAGTGCAGGTGCTGGGGAGCTGTGGCGGGGCGAAGCACGTCAGCCTGTGCCATGGTATGTATTGCTTAGCCTGGGGACCTCTGTGCCTCAGGAAAGCATGGGGCACCCACCATGTCCTCCTCTTCTTGGGGGAGACCATTTCCATGTGGTGTGTCAGGCTGGTGTGATGTCCCAGTCAGAGTCTGTATGCTGGGGGGTGAACATGACAGAAATATTTTTTTCATGTGCTGGTTACACTCATGCTGGGTATTTAGGGAGGAGTTGGAACATAGTTTTAGACTCAGGTGAGTGAAAAATTCAATATTTTTGCCCTAAACTCTTATGTTGCTGAGCTGCAGCGTCTCCATCCTGCAAGGTGAGGAAGCTGTGCACAGTACGGCCTACCTCACCCTTTCCTGTGATGAGGCCAAAAATATACAGCATCCATTGTACTTCTGGGCCCTTTCTGCCTTTTCTCAGGAGACTTCCATCACATAGCACAGAGTGCCACTGTGCTACTTGCTCCTTCCTCACTGCAGCCACTCCAAGATGTTTCTCAACTCTCTTTCTGTGTGGCTGGGATGAAATGAAGTTGGGATAGGCATGGGTGTGGGTGCCTTTTATTTGTTTAAAGCACAAGAAAAAGCAGATTAAGCAGTTTCCCACTGTTTGCAATCTGTTATGAAACATAGCTCTGCTGCACAAGATGAAATGGAGTGAAAATGGAGAACATGACCTGGCTTCTGCAGAAGCTGGGGTTGGGAGTTGGAAATGCTGAATGACAAAGATAGGGTGGTCCTGAGCGTTACTAACTTGATCATCAGATGTTTCCATTTTCTTGTATTTCTCCCTTCAAGGCCATTTTTCTACAAAGGAAAAAGCTACAATGGTCCGTAATTAATAGCACCAGTTCTGCTGGATTTTTATCTAAGCAATGCCAGCCAATGGCTCAGAGGCAGCCTGTGACCATCAGTAACTGGAAGTCCTGCTCCTGCAACATGGCTGCCTTGCATGGATGGCAGCAGGGCCATGGTGGCCTGCAGGATGCTGGTGTTCCTGAAGCCCTGCTGCAGGAGGGGATGAGCCTGTGGCCATGACTGAGTTCAGCATCCCCACATGGCTTTCCCTTTTGCTCAGCTACATGCCATTCCCTGGCTGTCCAGCAGCTCCTTGAAAGCCACTGTCCTCACCTTGCTGGGAATTTATCCCAGTCCTTCCTCCTTGTGGGTGTGTGTTTCAGATCCAAAAGCTCAGCCTGCTCTCCTTGCTTCTGTTTTTTTTTTTTTGTTTTGTTTTGTTTTTTTTTTAACAGTAGCAGAGGTGATTTGTGTGATTTCTTGCCTCAGTCTACTCACCATTTCCTCTTTCAGCTGAAATTTTAGTAGCTGCCATACTGAGGAGAAAAGAGGGAATTAAAGCTAGTTTATTGGCCAGAAGCCTGTTGTCTTCATTTGTAGTTGCTGTATTGTTTCAATTTTTTTTGTATGTGTGTGAAATTTGTGAGATTTGCCACACGGTTATGCAGAAAATGAACAAGATGATAGTAAGCATAATGTGAGGACTGATATTCTGTAACCCGCTGGGACCGAAAACCAGTATCTCTGGAAGATGGGGACAGGTTCCTCAGGGATTTGTTGTAAACATTCAGGATATGCTTTCTAAAATTTCTTCTTAGGCGACCTTCGAGAGGAAAAGGCTGATGCCTTTGACTTTCCCTTCCCTTCAAGAAATGTTGAAAAAGTAATTAAACGAAAGAAGAAAAAGGTATGAAATGTGGGAGGAGAATTAGCTGCCTTTACATTTGATAAAATAGCTTCTTGTGTATGTCTATTTGAGAGCATAAGGGAGATTAAAAGACTGAATTGGTAGTGTGTTAATCAAAGCCTTACCGAAAAGGAAAATGGGATTATTTTCCCTCTCTGGGGGCTTTAAAATTCTGGCTCTCATTCAACAGAGCACTTAAGTGTGTGCTTACCTTGAAGAATGAGAGTGTTCTGTTGACTTAAAGCACGTACCAAAATGCTTTGCTGGATTGGGGCTGGAGTGCTGCACACCTTGCTCGGTGAAACCTGGCAGGAAAAAACTTCTGCACATCCTCTTCCTCTTTTGTTTTATGCAAAGAAATTCCAGAGGTTACAAATAAATGAATGCAAGAACAATAGGTATTAACACTACAGTAGCGGCAATACGAAATTGTTTCTGTTTCACAAATGTATTTCTGTTCCTGTTCAGCAGTTCAACAAATGCTTGAAATTTAAAAAGGCACATTTATTAAAACAGTAACCCATTATGAGATTTTGTAATATGTTAGGTACAAGTAATCAGCTAGACTATAATAATGTCATAGATACTTAATTTAAAACCAGAAAAATATTACTGACTTCAGGGAAACAGCTAATAACATACTATAGTATCACTCTTCTAGTACATTAAATAGTCTTCAAAAAGAATGAGGAAAATGTATTATGTTTTAGCAATAAATGTCCATGAGAAAGGAATTATCTTAGATTTAAACTATTTTCACGGATGGGGTCCAGCAAAAGTCATAACGTTAGTGCATTAACATCCATTTATATTTGTTAGTCTGCCTCTCTGCCTGAATGCCATTGTCAACAGTTCCAATTCGATATTTTTAATGCACGTTTGAAATATGCCCACTATTCATGGAGTTTTATGCCTCTAAAATAAAGGTCAGCAGCATCTATGAAACAGATTAGCACCAACTTGATATCAAATAGGCCAGGCCATTACTATGCTGGAATCTGAGCATGGGGTCTGAATTATGCTGCTGCTGGGGGATTAGACAAGAAACTTTTTTGCTCCTGGAAAAAACAAGCAATTTTGTATTGTTTAAATGTCTCTACACAGGTTTTCATAGGCTGTTCTTATCTACAAGGGCTGTTCACAAGTCCTGGGTAAACAAGAGTGCTAGGCAAGAAAGTAGGGCGCTATCTCCTGTGGAAAATCATGCAGTCATTCAGTTTTTTGACTTTTAAATTGAGACAACTCTTCCAGTATATCCCATGTATATATCCTCCCTCCACTTTCCTTTCTTGACACCTCCCCCAATCCTCCACCAAAAAAACAGCTAGACTTCACAGTTATGCTGAAGAATTCAAAGTTCTGCCATATAAGAGATATTTTTACACAAACATTTTGTATGCTTCATTGAGAAAATTCATTTTTTATCTCTCAGTCCAAAATCTGGCTTAAAGTCTGGAAAGTAATGTCAAAAATGCTTGAGGAAAATGAAAAGTTCAGAAGTCGACTGTTGACTTGCAGTCAGTTTAATGGAGAAGGTAAGCAATGAACTCGTAATATTTGTTACAGTAGAGAAAACAAGTTATTAATGCAAGCCCACTGTTTTAAGATCTCTAGGTCTGAAGTCCATTAGCCTCTTTGTTTTGGGTAACATGGTTTGCAATTCACAAATTACAGAATTGGTTACACAGTTTAAACACTTTTAGCCACATCTGAACAACTCCTATGTTTCACTGAGGGTTTTATAAAAAATGTATTACTTTGTAGGAAGGATGGCAGAAGTGTTTGCAGTCTGTAAGATTAAAAATATGACCATAAAATATCGACAAGTTTTTCTGAACACATGAATATGTAATTAAACTATCAATCACAGACTGGTCTAAGGCAGTACTTGGATGAACAATAATTTATTTCTTCACATTGGAAAATAGTAGTTGGCTTCATACTGACAATAAATAAATTAGATGCTCCCCAAAGGTAACTGTAATACAATTTAACATAACCATCAAACATGTCCTCACACGGTGCCCTGAATACAGCTACTCTATTACTGGCAAGCGACTAGGGAATTAAAAGTGGTGCTTGGCATTGAGACAACTTCAATTAGAGACATTGTAGTTGCTGCACAGTTTAAGATAATATAGTGTATGCTTACAAATGTAATTGGAATTTCTGACCTTGAACTCCAATGAGTTTTTAGGAAAGAGAATATACTAATCTGTGGAAAGTTACCAAGTAAGTTAAAACCAGCATAGTCACGTGCAGTGCTTCTGCTTAGTTTACATTCGTGTTGATGGAAGTTTTCTCAAGTATGCAAGTTAAGTTATATGCTAAAATTTATGTCCATTGTTGCCAGCATCTTGTTTTCATAAAGCGTCTGATGTTGCATACTGAGTAAATTTACATATTCGTGATAAGAAAATACTCCCTCTGATTTTTTTTTCATGAGAACAAAGGAAGTGCGATTCTGATTCAAAACAGAAATCTCTCTACAACCGGGCCTGTCCTCTGCAACCTACAGTGGATGTTGTTGAAACAGCAGAAGACATTCCATAACATATTCTGCAGTTATTCTGTAAATATTCAGCATTATGTAGGAAAACACTTCTGTTTGCTTTAAAACCAATTAGTAATTAATTCTGGTGTTACGAGATGCTGTGCATTAATAATGTGCTATTTGTATTCTTTATATCAACCGTGATTCCACTGGCCTTTGTCTTAGGACATTTTCCCTCAATAAACCTGTTGCAGAAGCCATTGTAAAACTGTGCTTCTTTACCAAACTTTAAGGTTTTGATCTAGCAGTTTCCATATACTTTCTCCTGCAGCTTAGATCATTGCAAACGTTTTTGTGTGCAGACATTAATGTATACATATGTCTTAGCAGTCAGTAAAGAAAAATGAGACTTCTAGGATTTTTGTTTACTTGCTTCTAAGAAAAAGGAGAATAGGAGAGTAGGAAAAAGGAGTAGAAATCTTTAACATGTGATTGCCTCCAAATTTTTAAGTTATTATGAAAAGAAAAGATTAAAATGCTACTGATACAAGATCTTCTAACTGGATTTACCATCTCAACGAAATGGTTGATAATCTGCTTTTCTGTTTGTTATGGACATGCAATGTGCTGCTTTGTCTACCTTGTATTTATCTTGAGACTGAACAGACAGGGCCCATTCCATTTTCAAATACTATATATATATTTGTCATCTGGAGGAAAAATATTAGCCTTATATGTAATTTCCACCACTGACTCTTTCTTTTTTTTTTTAAGAAGCAAAAAAAAAAATCTCAACACAAAACCAACCCCAAATAACCAACAAAAAAACAACCAACCAACTACCACCACCACTACCAAACAAACAAAAAACAAACAACAAAACCAAACCAAAAAAACACACAGCCAAACACTTACTCTATCTTTAATTCTGATTGTATTTCATTTTTCAGGAGCTTTAATTGAGAATCTACTATTAAGCTCTATTTAGCTGGAACCCATCAATTCTAACACCTTCTTTCTAATTAGCAGATTTTACACAACACCAAATCAAGAAGCTAAGTCTTCTATTGATCTGATTTTGTTCACTAAACAAGAAGCAACTGAAATAATTCTGGCAGATATTTAGATATGGATCTACACATCTGAACAAACTGGCTTCATTTTTTTCTTTCTTTTTTTTTTTTTTTACTTTG
>VXAV01005458.1:524166-545324 GCA_013399715.1 Alectura lathami | reverse complement strand
GGGGGCGGCTGCAGCCCCTTCCTCGGGGCGACCTGCGGGGAGAGGGGTCGGGCAGGGAGGGTTGCTGCAGCCTCGGAGGGGCTGCGGAACGCGGGTGAGGGTGGGGGAGCGCGGCTGGGTGCGGGCGAGCGGCGGGGGGTGCGCCTGGTGCCCAGGGATGGGGCAGGGGTTTGGGCGCTCGGTGCCGATCAGGGATGCTGCTGGCGGTGCTGGGGCGTTGGGAGCAGCTGTGCAGGGAGTCACGTTTATTTATTTATTTGTTTGTTTGTTAAGAGGTGTTCGTGGGGTGTATGTGTAAGGCACTGCAAAATGCATGTGTGAGGTCAGCCTTAGTGGGGCACGCTGTGTGCCTACACACCCAGGAAGGCAACCCGCCCAGCCAAAGCGAGCTGGGCAAGGCAGAAATCCTTCTCGCTACCCTTGTGACATTGGTCGTCTCGCTGGTTTTAGGTCTGGAAAGAAAGGTCCAAGAATGGTGAAGCTGGGCAGTAATTTGAATGACAAGAACAGCAAACAACCATCCAGCGAAGATGGGTTTCAGACAGTTCCTTTGATCACGCCTTTGGAAGTAAATCACCTGCAGTTCCCGGCTCCGGAAAAGGTAAAACAGAATCCAGTGGCACTCCTGCATGGTGTGCACACGGACGTGCCCCGTGGGTTCCACTGCCCCTGTGAATTAGTGGGCTCTGACAATCTGGACTGTTGCATAGTGTCTGTGCAATAAACGAAAGGGGTTGTCTTTCATGCGGTGTTTATCTGTTTTACCGTGGCAAATGGGCACACAGCTGTCCCCCAGCTCCTTCCCTTCTCAAAAAACCCCCCACATAATCCTTCATATATATAACTGGAAAAGGCTTAGCCTGCTTCTGTTACAAACAGTGGAGACATTTTTACAGTGCATAATTGTTATCAGTAAGATTAATTGCCTGCATTGTGAGTAATGTGATAACTCTTCCAAAATAAGAAGCTATTTTAATTATCTCACTTAAGGTTTGTTTTCTTCTCTGTGGCTATGCAGAGCTCATTTGAGCATTCATGATGCTGGTTTCTCTGAGGAGAGCAACTGAATTCCCCCATGCATGGGGTGGTGATGGAGCCATCCCGGGTTTGGTTTCCCTGACTGGCTTCTGCTGGCAGGGGACAGCTTTCTCCCCTGCCCACTCAACACTCTCAGTACTGAAGGCAGCACTAAAATGTCCAGAAAGGTGCCTCTGTGGTTGGCTGAGGTTTGGTGGTTAGGGTTTTTTAGATGCAGTGTGTGCTAGGAAATCTTTTGTCTGTTTTGGTGCAGCGCTGGTGCATGTCAATATAACCTGGGGAGGACATGATGAGATCGTAAAATTCTGCATGTCCCCAACAGTCTTTATAAAAACAAAGCCTGTCTGCAGTGTAGTTCCCAGATACCACAGAGATGGAGCCAACTCACTCGAGAGTACAAGACAGAATGATTAGATCTCACAGGATAATGGAATAATAGTAAAGTTAACACTGATAATTATTGAGCATACATCCTGTTTTTGCTGTAATACAAAATGAAGTTTCTGTAAATACGTTAGGAGAACATGATGATGGATATGATAAAAATGTCCAGATAGATAAACTAAGTTTATTTTATGGTAGAGCTGAGTCAACTGCCTTGACATCCTGGGAAACAGAGCCGAGCCAGACAAAAGACTTCATTCCCCATGGGCGTCATGGCAATCAGGAGTAACTTCACTGCATTCAGGAGAGTAACACTGAATTGTTGTGAATGAGAGGATAAACTGGCCCTTATCTACGAATCTGATAAATAAGATTAAGCAAAAGAACTCAGGCAAAGCAATATGGTAAATGACAAATGTCTGGGAAGCTCACGGGAAATTAGAGAGGAAAGAATAGATGTGTAAAAGTAACTCATCTGATGCTAGTATAGATGGTTGGCTGATACCACACACATACTATCGCATGATGTGAAATTTAAGTGGCTCATGTGTCAGGTGAGACATGGAAAACCCAACAAAAATCCTTTCAAGTTAATAAAGTGGTACTGAGTGTTCTCACGACCACCATGTTCCGATAGCCTGTTGGTGAACAAACGTTGGAGTGTACTGGTCTAGTGTGATTCCTTGCTGATGTTCCTGTTTAAACATGCCTCCATCAATAATTCACATGTTGTTAGGTTATATTACCTTCATTAGCATACATTACTGTCAATGCATCTACTGACATCTGTAGTTTTCTTTGCTGAAAGAGTGGGATGCATCTCCAGGAGAGCTAGGCATGATTCAGACCTCATTAGAGTCGATGGTATTGATTCCTGCAGGCTGTGCTCCTGTGTGCAGTAGACCTGGAGTTAACGGCAGCTGAAGATCTGTTACCAAAAGGAGACGTTATCTGGGATAAAAGCAAAATAGTTCACAATCTGTTTCCTTTACACTTTGTGTAGGACAGATTCTGTTAGGGTGAGTTCACCCTGGGGTAGAGGGTTTACAAAAAGACCAGCTAATAAGGAGCGGGGCCTCGTGAAGAGCCTGGGTAAAGGTTAAGTGGTGGGGAAAACTTCAGCTCTGTGCTGAGGAGAGCAAAGCTGCTGCTGAATTCAGTGAGATTGTGAGCCTGAGGAAGAGTAAACATGGATTTCAAGTCTTTCAGAATTGATTGTTGTTTGGAGTTGCCCTGCAGTCAGGAGGCAGGGTTAAAATAAAACTAAAATCAATTTGACATTCTTCTGTGTATTCCCCAAACTTGCCAGCAGTAGATTTTAGCATGTGAGTGGGAACACAAGCCAGGGTGCTTTCTATGCCTCTTGCATGGGATGTCACATAAATCACCTGAGGCAAAAGCGTTTTGCTGTCGGGGTCTGTGTGTGTGAGCTCAGAAGGGCTTTGCTCTCGTTTTCTCAAATGCAAATCCATTGCTGCTCGCTTTTATCCACAAGGAGGCAATGCTCCCAGCCTCCACACTCTCATCAGGGGATCGCCTGTGCCACTGCAACAAAGAGCTGGTACACCCTGGCATTTTTCTGTTGCTGAAATCTAGAAAAAAGAAAAGAAAAAAAANAAAAAAAGAAAAAAAAAAAAAATAAAAAAAAAAAAAAAAAAAAAGGAAACCGACTTAATACTTCTTTTTCTAGGCTTATCTTGGCCAATAGAGGATATCTTCATTTAAGATGTTGTGAGCTCTTAACCTGGGTCTGACCTGGTTTATCCGGGGGCAATCCAGGGTGCATCAAAGTCAGAGCAAGGAGGTTTGACAGCCGCTCAGGTCTGTGTGCTTGCTCTAGCTCCAGCCTAGGAAACGTGGAGTGGTGAATGCTCTGCCTGGTGATCCAGGAGTGTGCTAGGTCTGTGCTGGGCAACGCAGCTGCTGCTACAGTCTGCGTGCAGTGATGCTTTTGCATGGTGTATGTGTCTTGCATGGCAAAGGTTTACAAGTGCTGCTAATATGTAGGCACCTGGTTTTCTTCCACATGCATGCTCATCAAAGAAAAACAAACCTGTTGTTTCCCAGCATACTTACCTTTGTACCTCCTTAAAAGCAATCCACAAAGCCTGTGGAATCTACAGACTGAAAATGATTTTTAAGGAATTTAGATAGCTGATTTTTTCTTTGTTTTAAGGATATTTTTGTAACTGGATCACTTAGAGGATATCTCAAAGTGACACTCAGCTTTGGGCTCTGTAGATGTTTCACCACAGCTTGGGCTCTTCCAAAGTGATTTTTTTGTTTCTCTCTGCTTTCAGAGAAAGGATACAGAGAAAGACGATCAAAATGAGGCCTGTGCTCAAGTGATGTAATTCCTGAAGCCCATCTCTTTCAGACAGTTCCTTGATTAGAAGAAATCACGTGGTGTGGGGGGGAAATACTTAAAGCTATATGCAAACTTATGGGCTGTCCTTTTGGGGATACTTTCCTAACAGGTTTGTTTTTTGAAGTGCTGTGAGCTTAGCAGCTCTCTCCGACTTCCACCTTGATGCTGTTGGTGTTGATGCACCAGGCGAGGATGTCTCCTGCAAAGGCTCATGTTATTCCTCCTGCAGCATCAACATTCTGGTTGTTGTGTCAGCAGCTGTATGGCTGCGAGGGGAGAAATGTACCGAGGACGGTAATTTCCCCCTAGGATGCTAAGCCTGCTGTGTATTTTTATTTATTGACTATCGTCAAGCTTTTCCCTTGCTTCCCCCTTCTCTTCCTGTGGAGCATTTGCAGAAAGCAGAGACAGATGCTCTCAAATCATTTTTGCATGGCCGTTTTGCTGAAATCCACACAGGTAACAGGAATAATAGCTGTCACTGGTGACAAGCTTTTGACCTGGCTTTTTATGTTTCTGAATTTTTTTTTTTTTTTATTCAAAATGCAAAAAAAAAAAAATTTTCTTTTAGGGGGAGAGGNTGGCTTTTTATGTTTCTGAATTTTTTTTTTTTGTATTCAAAATGCAAAAAAAAAAAAAAATTGTCTTTTAGGAGCAGAGGGGAAAAGGCTAGCTGTTCGCTTGTTTTTCTAGGCGTAGACGAAGTGCTTTGACTGTAGTTGTTGCATGCCTCTGCAATGATAGTGCTAAAAGATATGCAGCTTTCCACAGACTATATTGCTTCAGTGAAATTTTTTAATGAGACCAACAACTGGGGACCCCTTGGTCTTATTGGCTTGCTTCAGTATAATCCATCAGGAAATGTCTTTGTTCTGGCAGTAAAAATCCTAATTTCGCATAATACAAAAGTGCATGAAAGCTATTGTCAGGGCTGAAAAAAACATCCGGCATGTCTTTTGTGGGGAACGCTGCAGAAGGCTTATCATGTGGTCCATTGTTCTTTATTTTGAATGCATCTGGAGGCTTGAGAAATAATTTATCTGGTGACAAATTCCTACCATCAGCCCAAGAAAGAAAAAAATAGATGTAACTGCTCTTTTCAAACGCATTTCCCACTCCATGCTCCCTTTCTTATACTCTGTGGCCGCACCCCGCTCTGAGTGGCACAGAGCATGCTTTTACAGACTTAATCAAAAATTCCTGAAAATCAGGAGGGTCCCTTGGGCTCACAGCCTGTCCCCATTGGTTTAGCAGAAAATAATATTTTGTCCTGGCCAGCTGAGCAGGAATAATTAACAGCACACTGGATGAGTGCTCTTGTACCTAAGGGACTACTTCCAGCTCTGTCCTGAAACACCGATGTCAGCCTGCCCTCTGCGAAGCCCAGCACAGCCCCCAGCCTCAGCACATGCAGCCAGGGCAGCGTGGAGCTGGTTTCGGGTGCTGCTGCATGTGGTGGGGCCAGAGGCAGCGCAGCGTTTCCTGCCGCTGTTGGGGGGGGGGCTCCTGGTCCGGCTGGGAGTGAGCATCGTGTTCCTGCTCGTGCTGCTGGAGAGTTTGGAGTTCAGTGCGAAGGAGCAAGTGGTAAAAGAAGAGCAGGCTTAGGAATTGTGGCAGTCAAGAGAAGGAAGAGTAAAAAGGAGGAGAAGGGTGTAAAGGGAAAGAAAGCATGAATAAAAGAAATTATATGTTTTTAATTGCAAATCGGAAGGAATGGGCAGGCTGTCCTGCCTCATCCTTTCCTTCCTCCATCTGTGAAATGCTGCCTAATCTCCACAAATACCAAGTCTGAGCCTTCCTCTCCAGTGACATTTGCCCCCTTTTTGCACTGTGCAAATCCATTTGTCCTCTAAATGCGTGTTTGGATGTAAACACTGCCTCTGCTCATTAAGCCATTATAAATATTTGCAGCAATGCTCACCCTGGCAGTGCGGTGTTTCTGGGGTAATCTTCCCGATTTTGTCAGCACGTCTCGGACAGCGCTGCTGGAGGTTCTTGGCAGTTTATGCTCTTCTTTGGATGCTCTGCTGTCGGGCTTGCCCTCCCCTAGTGCACCCAACACCTCTGGTCTCCTGTGTCCGCTCCCAGCAGGGCTCTGCTACAATCCGAGCGTGCTCGCAGCCTGCACAGACACCGGGTAGCATGCAGCTACCTTGCTTGCATACAGATAACGTGCTGCTGCTGCAGCTCTTGAGTGTGGACAGTCTCAAGCTTTGTGTAGCCTGTGCAGAGATTTCTCTCTTTAACTGCACTGCTGTCGCGGTCTGAATGAGGTGGTTTAAAACTAGCTCATGCCTGTTTATGTGAGCTCCGTTGCCACTCTTAAACCCAGTCGTGTCTGCACTGCATTTCTTAGAGCTGCGTTCTGCAGAAACAGCACAAACAGATACAGGAGAAATGTGTTAGGGTACGGATGTTTGGCTAAGCCTGCTGCAGTCCAAGCTTTATTCTAACATGAAATGCCATTGCTGCAGGCAGGTTATTTCAGCAAGGATGTGGGCTGAACCCCACATACCGGTTGCTTACTGGTTTGTAAAGTAAGATTGGGAAGGATTCTTGAATAGTGTAAATCTGTGTTGTTTAGATGAAATCAGTGGAGCTCTGCTAATGGACTCTGGGCAGCTTACCATCACTACCACTGATTGATTGATCCTTTTGTCTGCTTTGCTGTACTCTTCCCTCGCTGAACCTCCTGAAATTAATTTTTGTCACCCCTTCACAGCCTCCCATGGGTTCCTGCTGCTAATGGTAACCTGGGGATTTGTAGGGAGACTTAACTGAATAATCTCCAAGTCATCTTTGTGCTTGTGAGCAGTGCTTTTCCCTTCTCAGCTGCTTTCAGCTCCCACTGCAGCCTCTGCATTCTGTGCTGCCTTTCATCGCTGATGCCAGGGCTGATTACATTTGCTGGCTTTGTCCTTTTGTGATGTTCCTTATGCCTGGAATATTCTCCTGGCACTGGTTCAGGAGACCACTTTTTTTCTACCACCCTCTGTGAAGCTCATTTCTAGCACAACGCCCATTAGATGAGCTGATACAGGAAAAATACAAAAAGCAGACTGTTTCCACTGACTGTGGCTTTCTTTATTGACTATGGAGAGTATGGATTTGATCCCAGGATGTCCTTTTTCTTTTCCTTTTTTATTACTTTTTTTTTTCCTTCCTTTTTCCCTTTTGCAGATTGATATTTCAGGCATTTTGTGTATTCAGATAGCGTGTAGGGTGTCATGGGGACTACCATTATATACATCCTCAATGCCAATTTTATTATTCATCCTTGGGAAGTCTGCCTGCTGAGATATGTTCATCCTGTGGATTTGGAAGCGCTGCTGCCTCTCCCATGGGTTGGGACATGGTTGCAATTATTTGGGAGAGTTTTTAAATACCTAATTGCCTATAAATCTGGGAATCTGCCATATGGTGATTGCCAAGTAGTCTCAGATTACTGGTCCATCCAGTTGGATGTGTCCTTTTTCTAGCAGTAGCCAGAGCAAGAGTCAGAAGGACATGCAGGAGATGTTGCAGCAGACATGGAGCTTGCTCTGGTACTTGAATGTTTCATCCTGAGCCTGTAAAGAAAGAGATTGTTTTAAGCCCTGAAACATGTTTTTTTTCCATCTCTTTTCATACATTCTTTTGCTGCTAAGTATTTTAACTTCAGCTGCTGTTGGCAATGTGCACATTTGCCCTTTGAGGTTGACTGTGTGTGAGGATTAGAGCTTGTAGGTCACTGGAGATTTTCGTGTGGGAGCAGGTGGTGCATTTTAGCTCTCCTTTGGCACGTGGCACGGAAGCATAGAAACAGACTCAGTTACAGCAGATTTAGTGCCAAGACTGGGGGTCAGCGTTCTGCTATCATCAGTAACCTGGACAGCATGCTGCAGCTGGGGTTCGGTCAAAGGTCCTTCTCAGATACTGATGCTCAGTTGGGTAATGACAACAAGGGAAACCACCATGTCAATGCCAGCGCTTAGTTTTTTATTTTCTGCTCTCTCTTTGCAAGGAATGAAGAAAGGCATGTCTTAGGAAGCTGAGAGTCTCATTTTCATTTAAAAGCGAGCATGACTAATCCATACGGAAACTGATGGGTGTGTTACAACCATTTTGTGGGACTACAAAGGCCAGCTTTGAACCTGGTAGAACCTTCTCCTTGGTAGGAGAAGAGCATTTTGTGTATCTCTTCTGTCAATCTGAAAGCCACTCTTAGTGAGAGACTCTTCATTATTAATAATCCCGGGAAGTACTATTTTAAATTTTTATGGTCTGCACTTTGCAGCACCTGAACCACAATATATTACATGCACTGTGGCAGTGAAGTGGGAATTACAGCAAGGCTGCATGTCCTTTTCCAAATGAATAATGTAAAGTTTTCACAATGCCATTTATGTTAAATATTATTACTCATTTCTTCAGGGAAAACCATTGAGCTCAAACACAAATATGAAGTGGCAATAAATGATGTTACATTTAGCCAGTTTGAGACTAGACTCTGAATTCAAATCAATTTATTTTCTGAAACACTTACTTCATCCCATTGCAGGAAAATCTTTTTTTAAGTTTCCATGCTTAATGCAATATTTTTCCATTTGTCACATTTCACATCTGTGCTGCTCCTTCCCCCTGAAAGCAAGTGCTTTTAATATAGTCCATTTTGTAAGACGCAGGCCTTCTTCTTTCAGCATCCAAAATCTCTACATTTCCCAGACTCTCCTACTGTTTTCCTGCTCAAGGTTGTCCGTGATGGATTTCCTGCTGGTGCACACAGCCTCTGATCTGTTGTTTCTCACCTCTGCATACCTATAATTTTCCAAAGCATCACTGCAGAGAAGGTGCCTGGTCCTGCATTCATTACAGACAAGGAAAGGTTTCCTATTAACTGCAGTGGTGTCAGCAGTGTTAAGCCTAGAATAATAAGTGCATTTACATTTAGTACTCAATAAATGTATTAACAAACACCATCATTGTTAAAGTCTTGCTTGTGTGGGCCAGCATGATAGATATGGTTTGTCCTGTTGTGGCTGGGTTCTTATAACTTATGCAGGCAACTCTGTGTAGGCTGCTTCTGGGCTCTCTAGAAGGGTGCTGGAGGGATTGGAATGAAGGAGCAGAAGATGCAAGAAAGCAAACAGAAAGTAAAAACCTTTCAAGACATGGAGAGTAAAGTTGTATCTGCTATCTTAGAGTGGCTGAGGACAACAGTTCTGAGGAGAGCTGCCATTTTTCCCCAGCTATATCGCTTGCCAGCACATAATCCCAGGAATGTTACATGTATATGGAGATCCTGTTATCGTTCAGTTCATGGAAACCTGAGCAAGCAGGGTGCACTGTAAGCAGCAGCCACCAGTTGCTGGTGTGACTCCATTACTAAGCTCAATTTTTTTTTTTTTTTTTTTCCCTCCCTACCTGTCCTTCTCTAATATGGGGATGCTGGGCCCATGCTGATGGGTAAAGTGCTTTGAGTGGTCTTGCAGAAGAGTGTCACAGGAGCCCTATGCCTTGGTATTGTAACTGGCAGTGGGAAGGTGATTGAAGCAGGTTTAAGCTCTGATCTGGCCCAAGCACTGAAATGCACACTTAACTTTAAATATCTGACTAATCCTACTGATGTTAATAAGACTACTTGCAAGCTTAAAAGCTTCACTGAATTAGAATTTAATGAGTTCAAATGCTAGATAAACTTAGCTTTGCAGGAAGCTGCAAGGGCTAGGCATGTGGGTTCTTGTAATTAGACGTGTCATTTTGCTGCTCCGTGGAAGCCCTTTTCTCTTGTCCTGTGTTCTTGTAATCCCTCTGCAAACTTCACCTGGGAAGGAAGTTTCAAAGAACAGTTTTATCTTGGGTGTAAAATGAAGAAAGTCCCAGGTAATTTGTTTATGTCCTCTTTATTTTATCTGTCACAAACAGCACGGTGTCTCTGCAGTTAAAGGTGGACGGTCCCAGGGGTACAGTGCAAAACCTTTGAGAACAGGTTACAGCAGAAACCTAATTTGCAGGGAGAACCTCTGAGATGCTGTTCATCTAGACTCCTTTCACAGTACAGCCTTTAAGGGGCTACAGCTGGGCTGGGCTGAGCCAGGAGGGTGGCTGCTCTCTTTGGTGGATGTTCACAACACAAAGTGAAGCACACGCATATGCTGGTGCTGGATCAGGGCCTAAATGAAGAAAAAAGAAGGCTGACAAGTGTCCAAAAAAGTTCAAAGGGTATTCATCCAGCGATTACGAAGTCCCTGTTAATCCAGAATGCTGATTGCTGGGACGGTTCTTCCTTTTTAATATTCATTTGCAGGTGTGCATGTTGTTTTGTGAGATGAATAAAAGCAGTAAGAGTTGTAATTCACTGCCCCAGAAAGCTCACACAGGTAGGGATGGTGACCCAGAACAGCCAGACTCTTCTCACCATGCAGAGATGAGTTAAGACAAGCCTTAGGGAGTGTGCAGAAGGAGATGAGAGCTCAAGGAGGCAAGTACAGAGAATGGGCTGAATGCTGTTGCTGCATGAGGGGTGGCAAGGGGGCTAATTGTCGATTTGAGGAGTATTCAAGAGAAGACTTGTCCATGTAAGCACTGATTCCATGGCTTGCGTTTGTTGTCTCTTCTCATGAGGTCAGAGCAGAGCCAAGCTGTGCTGCCAGCTCTGGTACCTACCCCCTCACTGCAGTGCTTTTCCACCATGACAGCACTGCAGAGAAGGGAATGAAGAGAAGTACATCTCCCCACTTCAGTTTGCTTTGAATTGCAGCCTACACAGGGCCCCCATTTTATATTCCCTTTCATCAGTTTCAATCAAGAACAACTGTACTGAAGTCAGCAAAGCTGCAAAACGAACAAGAAGAGGGAACCAGGATCACTGTGTTTGCTGTGGTTTGTAACATCGCCAGTCCCTCTCCCAAGAAACCTGTCGTGGAGTGAGATGAATGTGCCTTGTTTGCATTGAAACAGTAGGATCCTGGTCTCTGATGGAACTGCTCTTGGGCAGCTGGTGATAAATGAGCTCTGATCATTGCCATGGCTCTGGAGTCAGTGGGTTTTTTATTACTGTACATCCAACAGCAATTTGGTTAGAATTTCTGGAAGACTTAACTGCCAGGGATTTTTTTTTTCTCTTTGACAAAAAGGAAAGAAAAGGTGAAAAAGAAGTGATGGCAGGTAACAGGGGGAAGGCAAGTATCCTCTCCCACCCTAACAACCCTAATCTGGAAACTGGAAAATGAAAACAGAACAACCAACCAAAACAGGAACAATCAATAATGCTAAAAAAAAAAGGAAATATTTCTTTATGAGATTCAGTATTCTTTCCATGTGTGTTATCATTTGACAGCGCTCGCTCCTGTTTCCAGATGCTGCTGAGGTAGCCCTGGCTGGCATGCTCCCACTAGTGCAGAAGGCACAAGCAGTTTGATGAACACGACTCAATTTCCAGAAGCCTTTGCGTGGGCTGATGGCAGCTTGCTGGATGGAGGGGTGAACGTTGCTGCGAAAGTGGGATCTGTATTCAGGCTTATTTATTTAGACTGTAGGCGACTGAGCAAGACATAGTTCTTTTCTTCTAAATGTGCTCCCAGTGCCCTCAGCAAAATTGCAGTTTTATCATTACTGCCACAATATCGAGCATTACCCCCACACTACAGGTTTTCAGTTTTCTGTTTGTCCTTTGTCATTTTATTTCTGTGCTCTCCTTTAAAGAGGAGACCTTACTGACTGCCCTGACTTTCTTCTGCTGAGTAATTCCACCAGGTGTCTGACAAAGATACTTCTGCAGAGCAGCTATTTAGCTTTGCAGTGCCAAAAGGCATTTAGCAAAGGTATTTCTTAGCTCCTCTACTAAAGCCTTTTCAGACTTCTGCAAATGTCTCTGCAAAATGCTGACCAACAGGATGACTGTGGCTCTGTGCACACACAGTTCTCTGCTGGCACAGACAGCAAATTGGATTTCAGGTAGATTCTGATCTGATTTACTTATTTGCAGATGTATAGACATTGCTACTGGACTTGAATCTGATGCCTTGTGCAGGGTTGGATGGCTTTATTATCAATCTAATGCATGTATGTAGGCAGCATATTTCATACTTCCCTACTTACAGGATATTGGCTGAATGTAATGACAGATAAAAAATACCAGTAAAAACAGCTGCGGGTAATGACAAAGAGTGGAAGAAAATGTCAACTATATGTATAGAAAACACATCAGGCTTTTAATTTCTTTTTTCTTATTTTCTGGCTTCATGGTCCTTCATTAAGACCTAACTTGTGGGAAAGCCCTCTCGTATATTTAAATATTTTATTGGCAACAGAGTTGTATATCAAGCAGGAAGCATGGATTTGCAAAAATTTGATATTGTGTCTGGTAGGTTTAAAAACAGAATGAGTGCTGTTTCTGATTCCTGGCTGGCAGCTGTTGATGTCTGATGCTATAATTTACTCTATTGGGTTTACAAAAAGCCAACATGAAGACTGGAAAGCTAGGGGCCAGCTGTGTGTGGTCCTGGGCGCACGTGGCTTCCTTTGAGCAAGAGAATGGGGTTTTCATTTGTTCTTGATTCAGAGCTAACCTGAGCAAGCTTGTGCTGACTGGAGATGGAGCTTTGTTTTATTTGGCCCAAAGCGTGCTGGGCTGCATCTCAGAGCACGGTTCAATGCTAGGATCATAGCAGGGTTAGGGTTCATCCCAAATCTGCTGCATCAAGCTTGTCCCCGTGTGTCACATCTCCACATCTACGATGCGTCATCAGAAGTCCTGAGATCCAAAATGCTAACATAAATACATTTGGGTGGGTTTTTATCCCCTGTTCATCCCAAGACTTAATGTTGCAAATACTACTGTAATAAATGTTATTGAGAAGGATTTACTGAAGGATGTAAATATTCATCAGTCTTTAATAATTTGCATTTGAATCCAGAAAATTGGCTTATGACTCCATGCTGATTTTCTCTCACTCTGATTTTCACATGGCATTAAGTGCAGGGGAGTCAAATACCTGGGGTTTTCTCTGGTCCAAATCACACTTTGCTGTCTTCATTTAGATTGCAGTTCTTCATTAACTGGTAACTCAGATAATCACTGCAGGCGTGCAGTGGTTGTGAATGCTCAAAGCCACAACCCCGACCCTGCAGGGGTGAGCTCCAGCTCCTGGCCAGTGCTGAGGACAGGGACGATTTGTCTTCTCTGTCACTTCCCAGCTAGATTAAGACAATGCAGCTATGCTGACATCCTCTCACACTCTTGTTTACCTGCACAGGCTCGTGGATGGGGAGTCTTTTAGGATTCTCATCTATAATGGGATGGATGCACTCACACCTCAGAAGGGCTATTAGTTTCAGAGCACAGCCCTGTTGCTAGTTCCCTTCAGGAGCAGCTCGTGTTACATTTTCCGTGTTTGTGGTGGGTGGGTTTTACCCAAAATATTTGGGATCGTTCTAGGTTACACATAAATCAATGTAATTGAAAATGCAATTTTGGTAATGTGACCATACCCCTTTAAAAGCCATTTGCAGGCTTCTCTACTGGTGTAAGCCACCTCATTTTTGTAAGATTAGTAGGAACTGGATTAGTTAGCAAATGGCACTGAGATCTCCTGGGGAAAACCCAAGGTGATAATATGAGATTAATATTGATAATCTGGAGCCTGAACAAATCAGAGGCCAAATGGCCTAACTTTAAATTGGCTTCAGTGGAACTTGTTAGGTTGGGGCTTTTAATAAGTGAGGCTCTTCTTTCAGGTGGCTGTTTGTTATTCTAAGTGTTCTGAGCATTGAATATGACATAAAACTTATATGCCTGGCCCTAAACAAAAGTGGGGATTAAATATTTTGCTGTCAACTGTTTTAAGACTCACTGCGATAAGCTCACAGTCCTAGGTCTCTGTTATCTGCCTATTTATCTGTCTCTTTTAGTTCCTGAGGGTATGATGAGTTTGTGTTAATTTATGGTTATAAGATACTTCTGTAGGTTCAGGGGAAGTTTAGGATAGCAAAGTAGTGGCTTAGATAACAAAAACGTGCATGCTGTGTGCAGGAACCTGAAAAGTGTTGATGTTTTCCAGGTAATTGTGAAAACAAGAACAGAGTATCAGCCTGACCAGAAGAACAAAGGAAAACTCAGAGTGCCCAAAATTGCTGAATTCACAGTCAGTTTCACTGATGGTGTAACAGAAAGACTAAAGGTAAGAAATGGTTATTCTGCTGCCTTCTGATGCAAATACCATTCATTTTAAAATATCTGAATCAAAGTGACAGTAAAGACATAACAAATTTAACACTCCAGCTATCACTAGGGTCAAAGAGGTTTATCTGCATGAGTATGAAGCTGATGTTTTTTTTTAAGACAGGCATGAAAATACTTTCATAACTAGATGTACAGCAGGAGATGGTTCACTTCTCCCAGGAAAAGTCATGAAAATGTTTTCTATTTGTTTTTTTTTTTTTTCCCCCTCAAATGTCTGTGTTTAGGGTAAAAAAAAGAACTGTGAAAATTGATTGAAGCAATGTCATCTTTAACAGATTCTTTTGTTTTGTACTTAAGTAACCCTTTTAATATTTAAAATATTTTTTTATTATACATTTATTTTATTATAGATGAGAAGTCATTTTAAACTGGATAAAAGAAGAGGTATTAGAAAGTATCCAAGCATATCCTGTTCTGTAAGCAGTTGTGGTTCACAGGAATTGGAATTTTCTGACAAAATTGTTTCCTTGAGAAATTTTCAACAGGCTCTACTGAAACATGGAAAGAAACTCATGAATTATTGAGCTCCTTCAGTTCCTGTTGACTGCAGCAAATTAGAACGGCTCAGTTCCTCCTAAAATTAGACTCTAAGCATGTAGCACCTAGCGTTTTCTCCCTTTTCATTGAAAAGATACGATGCTTTTACTAAAACACGGAGCATGTCAGTTGCTCATTTCACATTCCCAAAGTCTGAGGAAATATCAGTGATGTAAGTAGAAAGTGTAGAGACTAGGCAGTGTCTAATTAACAGTTCTGCTCATTGAAAAGGTGGGATTGGGCTTATACATTTTTACAAAAGGGCATCATCCTTGACAATTAACAGGAATTTGCCCAAATAAATGAATAACTGACTCAAGTAACTTCCATTTGGCCTGGTTGTTCTTAATCTTGCAAGAAATAGAAAAGTTTATTACATTTTTTTTTTCCTAGTAATTTGAAGAAAACTATTACTTCCAAAATTGTAATGTGATCCAGGAAAAAAGTGTTATTCTTCCTTTCTAAAATTAAAGATGAGGCTTGTTCAATTTGTTGAAAGGAAAAATTTTCAGCTGCTCTTTCTGAAGCACTACAGAATGGTACTGTTTCTGTTTTCTCCAGAAATTCACTAATATATCTCAAAAGGACAATTTCGTAGCTTTCATCCAGGATATTTAAAGCTATGATTTATTCTCAAGAGGCCTGTGAATAAATGTTTGTAGCTTTTTTTTTTTTTCTTCCCAATGGAGATCACATCTTTTGATCTAAATTACTTACAAAGGGCTTATATGCTGTTGATTTTGACTGAAGACTTCACTGATCTTACTGCGTGCATTGTACCTATTTACCACCAGTAGTGATGTTTCATTGGTACCACTAGTAAAGTAAACAGCAAATTAACTACTTAAATCCCCAGTCTTGGAAACCACAACAGACATTTTCCATCATGAACAACATACAAATCAGAACCAGATACAATGAGCCTGAGAAACAACAGTAAAATGTAGAGTCTCCGGGAAGTGCTGGGTTCTGACCTGCAATAAATGGCATTATTGCTGATACTGTCAGTGGTGGTGCATCACTGGGTATTTAAAACTTAATCCTGTGGCCCTGAACAATGTTAAAGTCAATTTAAGGCCGAGTTTTAATGCCGTCAAAAGTTCTAGCTGTATTATTTAAAAAAGCAATCAAGGACATCTCATCCTGACACACTGTGCATTCTGGAGACCAAGCAGTTAGAGGTGTAGCTCATCCACTGCAAAGCATAAATCTTTCACCAGCTTCTTCTGTAAGGTATCTTATTTTTCTCTTTTTTCAAACCCTCAGCTTGCTGTTGCATTCAAACTCCTCCTTTTGATTAATTTTTTCCTCTCCCCTTCCTACTTTCTGTGCTGTTCTGCCATTGCTTTTGCTGATGTATGCACAAGGACGGATGCAGCAGCAGGCACAGGGGAGCAGGAGGCTCTGGAGGCATGCACAGCACTGGCCCTGCTTTGAAGGTTTCAGCTCTCATCCTCTTTGCTGCACGGTGGGAGCTGTGGCTCTTCCTATGCAGCCTGGCAACATGACAGTTTCATTTTTAAGCTATTTCCTCTCCTTAAAATCCATACAATTTCCATTCTCTGCTCTTCAGTGTCAACTTACTAATCACTCAGCCTCTCGTCTAATGCTGGATAAGACTATAAGCCTCTCCCTGCCTGCTTTTCATAAGGCTTCCATGTATCGTATTAAGTTTGTAGCATTATTTCCTGACAAAAATGAGCTGAGATAATAGGTAATATTTCATTACCTTTTGTACTTTTTTGTTATTGCACCACATTTTTATACCAGTGCATATTTTTAGTGAAGTTATTAAAATACTGCCCTCCAGGTATAAGCAGGCCTATTATCTGGTACTGATGAATTCATATTACATTTGTTTTTTGTAAGAGGAAATCATAGTAAATACTTAACTTTTATTATCTCAGTTTGGCTACAATTTTAAAAGCTTAAAAAAAGATAATATGATATCACCATATTTTCTGTTGCTGGCTGGTTGCTTTGTATTGCTTTCCAGTATACGGTGTGTTGGAAATATCATCCACACCTTCCTGTTAATGCAGTGATTAAAACTAAAGTATTCATCTATACTTGAGCCAGGCTATTAGCTTAGTGCACTCCAAATACGTGAGATCTGTATCCAACAACATGTATGGGAATGCATGTTCTCCCACCCAGTGTACGAGAGTGAGTCCACAGTAATGCTTAAATCCAAGGGTTTTCATAGGGAACCATTTCGATACTGCAGTTCTGTGCATCTGTGTATGAGGAGCAGTACCTGTCTCAGCACCTGCTACCTGTGTGCTGGGGAAATGGACAGGACAGTATGGCAGTGTGATGGAGCAGCCAAGAGGTCCTCTTCTATCAGCTACTGCACTACCAGCAACTTGTAGCGTACAAAGTGAGATGTCTTGGATTTTATTTTTCACCCGAAGGGTAAAATTACCATCAATTCAAACATAAAAATGGCAAAGTGAATCTCTATCATAAATGAGGGGACTCCATGACTCTGCTCCCCACCCACTGGTATCTCTTTGGAGCAGTATTTAACATTCCTCCTTCAATCTCAGAAAATACTTTTCTTTCTGCTCTTCTGAACACTTGATATGGGAACATTGTCAAGGAAGAAGGAAACTTTCCAAGTTTGTGTGTGTTTTTTTTTTTTTTTTTCTTTTCTTTTTTTTTTTTCTTTTCCTGAGTTGTAGCTGCACAGAAGAGCAGGATGTCTGGGGAAAGTGTGGGGCCTTATGAACATAGCAGTCAAATCTGCAGATGCCCTTTATTCTGCCTTTTGGATATCTTTTATTGAAGAAGTTAATAAATTATTAGACAACTTTCTAGCATGAGCAAGCCAAAGGCAGAATCTAAGCTTATGCATGCATATTTTTCATCCATCCAGAACAGTACAGATCTGAGCTCTTTAATTATTGTAAAGAAGAGACTGTCCCTAGGCAATGGTTCTTATTTCACAGTACCTCTTCCAGGAATTTTAGATGGCTTCTGCAACATGTCACATCTCCTGATAGATGAGATTATGATTCTGTATAGCTCAGCACACAGTGACCTGAAGTTTGACCAATTAGGTTTATTCTTCAGCTGGATGAGTCACCCCATACATACTTTATAACAAACATTTAAATAGTTGCGTGTAGATGGGTTACAAGAAAATGATGTAAAAGAGTGTTATGATAGAGCCGCCATACATAAAATAAATTTCTTTTATTGCTTTACTCCTCCACAGAGAAGCAACAACAACATTTTTTCTAAGCATACTGGCAGTGATTTATTGACCTTGCCTCCACCAGGTTTTATGCCTTTGGAGTGCATCCGTCTAGGAAGTTTTTGAACTGCAAAGATCTTATTTTGCAGTAATGATGTATACCAAGGTTTCACAGTCTGAAGGGGAATGGTGTCTGGGGTTTGCCTTCCATTTTGCACTTTTTCAAGGTAATGCATGTTAGCATGCTTTGCCATCAGCAGTGACACCAAAGTGGACAAGAAGCGGTCTGCAAATGTGATGACTGTTGTGTTCCTTTGCAGAACAATGCATCTAAGCCTGTGCATTTGAGGTAGGTCTTACTGCTGCTTTTTGCCAGATACCACATGTTTGAGAACAGTATCTCATGCAAGGAACTTCCTTTCAGTGGGTTTCTGCCCTAATTTCTGTGAATGCTGAAATGAGATTAAATACTCCTTTGGTTTTTGAGGAGATTATCCATTGAATCAAAAATCATGTTACTTCTGGAGGACAAGGTTTCCAGTCACTCCAGCTAGTCTACATTACACAGAAACCAGATGAATTTATGAGGTGAAGAGTGGATTTCTACCCACTTTCTTGACTGTCACTTAGCTGGTGCTTGGGTTCAGGACATCAGCACCCTGCTGAAGAGGAAACAAGCTGGAGAATAGTTGCTGATGTATTTTTGTGCTTGACCTAGTCAGACATCAGGAGTGTTGGTAGATCTGTGCTAGCCCTGGGTTTGTCCAGATTGATCTGTCTCCTAACAGCACCAGGCGCAGGGCTCGAGTGGCCCTTCAGCATAGGCTTCGAATTTGCAGTGTGGAGAGCTGGGCTGACACGCACAACTGCTCGGCAGCTGCTGGTTTGTGCAAGTAGCACTTTTTATTACATAAGTTTGTGTGCGACTGGTTTGACCTCTGTTATCACAAAACGCCACAGAGCTATTCATTACTGCTCTTTCAGGAAGACAGTGCTTCAGTGACCATTAGCTGGGTGATTGTTACCTACCAGAGTTGTCTGACTTCTCAAGTCTTCTGCTGTTCTTTCCTTTACTTGGATCATTTTCTTAAGAAAGCTGAAGTTATCAGCCCCTCAGAATTGGAATAATTAAACCATGTACTTGTTTTCAACAGAGGAAGTTGGGAGTGGGTGTATGGGGGAGAAATTGAGATATTTAAGAAGACGTTTTCTTGCAAGCAATTTATCTGCTTGGAAAAATGAGCTGCAAGTATTGATCACTGCTTCATTGAAGAACACTAGGAACTTCACTCTTTTTGCTAGAAGTGGGCAAGATTCATTTTCAGAGTCGCTGTATGTGTAATCTATTCCTGTTGAGTATGCAATGTCAATATATTTCTTATCTCTACATCAACCCTCTCCTCTCCCTCCACCCTGAAACTGCTCTAACACATACAGATCCAATATCCAGTGGATGTAGTGATTGAACAGACTTTTCATCAGGTCCTTAAAATACAGTGGAACCCATTCAAATGTTTCTGTTATCAAAATACTCATACTGAAACAATTATTTTCATCTGACCTAAAGTGAAAGATGTAGAATAAAATCTGTTTGTCTCCAGCCACATCCTACAAAGCTGACTGTGATGCAATATTTGTTCATTATCAGAAAGAGGCGGGTATCTGAACCCTTGGCTCCCAATTAAGAAAGGTTTTTCAAGGCCAGGGCCTGGTCTTGATTTCCTGTTGGTTTCAGCTTTGCTGTAATGGAAGGTGCTTTCCCTGCTTGCACCACTAGAACGTGACCCACTGAATCCCCAGGGTATTCGGCTAGATCTTGTAGTGGGAGGTTCCTCGTGTGACAGGCATTGGAATTCAGAGGGAAAGGAAGGTTCTGGGCTTGGATGCCTGAGAAGGAAGATGGAGCGTTTTACTCATGAGCAGGAGCAGTTCTTGATTGCTTTATTTCTCTAGGTAAGATACATTGAGACGTGAGCACTAGGTGTCTTTAAAAGGGTGGTGCAGAGAACTGCTATGTGACCTCTGCGGACGTTCTGCCAAATGGCTGCACCTTGAGCGTAGCTTTGAGAAATGCATCATTTCCCTGAATGCATATATTTATCCACCTGCCCATCCTGCCCTTGGTTTTAAAGGACACATCGTCATTGCAGCTGGATAGATGGTAACTCTTCCTTGCTCTGCAGCATCCTACCAAAATGTTGATTCCTCTGTTTCTGCCTCCCCAACACTGTTTCCCAAATTAATTTTACATGCTGTGGTTCCTGCAAATATCTCCACAGGATGTTCTGCTTCCACTAGCCAACTACTGCTTTATGCTGGTAGTTCTTTCTCTAACCTGCAACGGAATGAATCCCAGGAAAATTACATGGGACATTTCATCATGCTCTTTCAATAGCTAAATAAAATCAAAGGTTTCTTCGATTGTTAAGGTACCACAGGGCAGAAGTAACTCATGGAGAAATGGCTTCTCTGAGTATAAGCAGGACAATTTTCCTTACTGCTTTTTAATACTAACAAAACAATGTTACCATGGTGACTGCCACTTCACATCAGTAATCTGGAAGATGCCGAGTGGCTGCTGAAAGATCCCATTACACTGACTAATGTTAGTGGTGCTCAAGCGAGGGAACATGCTCTGACACACAGAGGTTTTTTCCTCACATTGGTGATAATTGCTACTGTGGCTGAGATGCTGTTTCCAGGCTGCACAGCACTCAGATGGGCAGCGTGATCCTGGAGAGCAAGGGACAAACTGAGGAAAACTGGAAAGGTGGCAGGCAGAGGGGAGCACATGAGCACTGGCAATAGCATTTGGGGTCTTGTTGCACTGTCACCAGCACAGGGAGTGGTGTACTGTGTTTCTATTAAGCCTTGTATTCAAAGAGGGGCTTGGGAAGTGTCAGGATTAGGGACTGATTTCAGCCTCCAGGGATTTATTTGGAGGCTTATTCACCACCCCTGTAGGAGTTCCCAGCTATCATCAGGAAATCTCCTTTCCCAGTGGGCTCAGGTGCCCTTCTGCTCCATTCGAGGTGCCTTGATGGATTTTGTTATTCCCTGCTTTGGGCATGTTCCTCTTGCAGGGCTGTCAGGCAGCCCTCACTTTACCTTACTCTTCTCCAGACAGTGATGGAGTGTCTTGTCTCTGGAGGCTGAGCTTTGGGTTGTCTTTGGAGGTTGAATATTTTTCACTGCAATGCAGAGACTCTCAGTTTCTCCTTACTCACACATCCACTGCTCGGCCTTGCCTGGTCTTGCTTGTGTCTACTAACATCTGAAGCAAACTAGCACCTGCCTGGATACAGACTCTCACTTGTGGTGTGTATGAAAGGAAATGAGAAATGTTGCTCATCATCTTTCTGCCTCAGCTCTGCAATCATTCTTCTCCTCCTCCTCTGGCTGTAATAGGA